>JAAKBH010000628.1:0-170410 GCA_019776075.1 Amaranthus palmeri | reverse complement strand
AAGGTGTTACTTATGGGTAAAAAGGTGTTACTGTGTTTTATGATACTATTGGGCAAAAATGTGTTACTTTAAGAAAAAAATTCTGAAAAAAACACAGAAAAATGTGTTACTTTTTACACAAAAATGTGTTACTTTTCGAAAAAAACGTGTTACTTTATTTTTTTGAAAAAAATATTTTTTTCTGAAAGTAACACATTTTATACTAAAAAGTAACAGCTTTTTTTTTAAACAAAAGTAACGTTTTTTTGTTCAAAAGTAACACATTTTCTATAAAAAAGTAACACATTTTTATCAAGGCGATTGGTTCTCACGGTTCTCATATAAGCTTGGTTCTCACTGGAACTTAACCCTATATATATATATATATATATATATATATATATATATATATATATATATATATATATATATATATATATATATATATATATATATATATATATATATATATATATGGCAAATGATTTTGTATTATATACCAAAAAGACAAATACAAACGCTCAGGAAGGAAATTAACTCCCCCGGAGCCACCAAAAACACCGGCACTCTATACAAAAAGGAGAGCGCCAGCCCAAAAAGGAACTACCTACTTACAAACAAGCATATCGTTCATACGACTATTTGCCCTTCCAGCAATTCTAAAAACTATACAATCTATAACCTCCTTAAGTCTTAAGGAATGGTTATCAAAAATTTTCCTGTTCCTTTGCATCCAGATGCTGTAGATCATCTCGGTCCATAAACCAACAATCAGCTTAGCTCGATCGGTCTTCAAGAGCCCTAGTAAGGAAAGAGAAAACTTTGGATCTGATTGCCTTTGCATTCGGGCAGTCGAAAAAAAGATGCTGATTAGTTTCAACAGCACCATTACAAAGAACACATGACTCGTCTTCAATATCCACCCATTTCCCTACTCTGTCTTTTGTAGCCAACCTGTTTTGAATTGCCAACCAAGTGATGAAACGGGCACTAGGAGTAGCAATATTCTTGATCATGACATTCCCCCAGTTGACTTTTGGGACATCAGCAATAAGCATCACGTAAGCCTTCCCGATGTGGTAAGTGCCCCCGATCGTTACTTTCTCCCAACCACCAATCTTCTCCAGCATCTCATGTTGCTTGATGATCTTTTTGAAGCTCCAAGAAGCATGAATTGAGGGCTTCAAAGAATGTAGCTCTTGCTCTTTCACATAGTAACTATGAACCCATTTTACCCAAAGATTCTCCTTGTTGCTCGCGAGATTCCAAAGGTGCTTTAGGATAGCGGCCCTGTTCCAGATATACATGTCTCTCAAGTTAAGGCCCCCTTTTAGGAAAGGTAACCCCATTTGATGCCAAGAAACTGCTGCTTTCTTAGATAACCCCTCTTTCCCTGTCCAGATGAACGATCCACAAATGTTCTCAACCATTTTGATCACCTTTTTGGGGAGGCAGAAGATTTGGGACCAAAAGTTGTGCATCCCACCTATGACGCTTCGAATCAGCTGGATCCTCCCAGCATATGAGAGAAGGCGAGAAGACCAGTAACCAATTCTCCCTACGATTTTATCAACAAGAGGCCTGCATTCACGAGTATTTGATAACCGTTTTTAAGGTCGCACAATAAAAACCGGTTAAGCAAACTATATTTATACTACCCTAACTCTACACAGGTAAAGCAGAGGTAAGGGGTCGAACCACAGGGACAAAACAAGTTTAGCAGATGGTCTCAATATAGGAAAAAGGGTGTGTTAAGATGATCGAGACTAATTAAAAGCAAGACTACAGTTAAAATGAATCAAGGGGAAAAAGGGTGAGAATGATTGGTTCCACCCTAGAGAGGTACCACAAGTATTCATGTATTGGGGTTGATTAATGACCTTCAATCATCGACCGATTCAACAATGAAAGGAAGTTGACGGCTCTAAGACCGAACGAACGACCTATAATCGCCCTATGTCTCCTTGGGAGTGGCAGGACGAGATTCAAGGTGAACCATTATGATGATTGGATAGGTTTAAACCAAACCCTAACTCATGAATAAGAGTCCACTCTAGGGTTTCACCAATCAAACTCTAAGGAACTACTCACACATCATAAAGTAGAAACTAAGCATAATAACCCACATGAACAAGAGATTAAACATGGAAGACTCCTACGTAGACAAGAACAAAAGTAATAGCTAACAACAAGAGAACAAAAGAAACAAGAACGTAAATTAAATAACCTTATTCTAGATAGTCAAACCATCCAAATATCCAACACTCACCAAGAAGAAAGATTCATAAATAGCATTTAAGAGTAACAACCAACAACATTAAATGATTCTAGAAATAAATAAGAGAAAGATATTCATACCATAAATAGAACCTCAAGAAGGAGTAGACAAAAGCATCAGCAAAAGTAGTTTAAGAGTTACATCCAAATCCCGAAGGCTAGATTTATTAAGGAGATAATACTAAGCTAGAGAAATGAAAACTAGGGTTTTTAAATCTAGAGAGAGTAAATGCTAAGAGTAAACTAGGAGTGTTTTAGGGCTAAAAACTAGAATATCCTAAAGCTACAGCAATGTGGGTATATATACCCCCAAAATAAGAGTGCAAAAGAAATTACAAAAGAGCCCTCGAAGGCCAAAATGCCAAAATAAAACAGCTGCACTGAACAGTCGCATTCGCCCGAACGCCAGAGACCATTCGCCCGAATACTGCTCTTTCGCCCGAATGTTGCTCCATTCGACATTTCCAGTGAGTTTTGAGCAGTATTGCTTTGAAGATACATTCGCCCGAATTCCTGTGACATTCGCCCGAATTCCGCAATTCGCCCGAAGGATGTGGCATTCGGCATTTCCAGTAAGTTTTGAAAAATATTGCTTTGAGGCTCCATTCGCCCGAATGTATGGGCCTTTCGCCCGAATGCTGGCCACTCGCCCGAATGTTGAGCATTCGGCATTTCCAGAGAGTTTGGCCAATCTGCTGCACAGTGCTGAAATCCCATTCGCCCGAATGGGAGCTTCATTCGGCCGAATGTGAAGAAAACTTCTTTTTCCAGCACTTTGATCCTTCTTCGATCACACGAGCTATGCCGGGGTCATGGGACAGCCTCCATTGGTGGCTATGAAACACCGGGAGTGATGTTTAAGTCTCGAATGTATGCCAAATGCCTTTGAAATCTCCAAAAATCACCTAAACAATCTCAAAACACTCGAACACAAGATTAAGGAGAAATCATGCATGAAATATATCAAATTGACGCAAAATGGCGAGACTTAGAGCTAAAAGTAGGGCGGTAAATGTGCTCTAAAACGAGCACATCAACTTCCCCCAAGCTAGACCTTTGCTAGACCCTAGCAAACTAGACGCCACGGCGACGCGAGGATCGATACAGAACAAGACAAAACAAAAGCAAGATGGAGGGCGAAAACCAAACAATGCAAGCTGTGTACGCACAAACTCTTTCCTAGCCATGGGTGTGCAAGTATGATGGGCTCTAAGAGCATAATATCGAGGTAACTGACATCTACCACTAGCTCAGGGATCACCCAACAAGTTCCAACACAGGCCAAGCCACCCACTACCTAAGGAGGTCACAAATCTACGCTCCCCAGATTATTTCTCGAAAGATGCGAGAAAAATACAATAACGCTCATGTGTTTGATTTTGGATCGTGTTTCGCTCAAAATCTTCCGACTAAAGATGAGTCGGGAATCAAACACCTAATAGGGGCAAGTCTTGGGGATTGTATCATATCTCCGTTCCAGCACAGAACACGCTAATCAGACCAAGTCGAACAGGCTTGTGAAAGGGTTGTAACGTAGGCTTTGGGTTAAGGTGGGATATATTTGGGAGTGTGGAGCTAAAGTAGAGGATAGCAAGCGACCCAACACAAGAGAACCACAAACACCTCATGAAAACCCAATATGAATCTTACCCATTAGTGATATAAACCCAAAAACCTCAATGAAGAACGGATGAACTCTACTATAAAACTCCTTCAAAAACTTTTGTATTTAATCATGATTTCTTTTCACTTTGTGTATGAAGGTCATCTCCCTCCCTATGATTGATTTCCTCTCTCAAGTGGATAAACATATGCAAATCTCTTAATGATCAAGAAGAGGATTACTTCACTCAAATGAATGTATATATGTATCTCTATAATGATGTAAAGTACATGAGGGGGAAGGGAGTGACAAGAGGAGCAATGTGAAAATGAGTAGAGACATCTCAACCGATTCTTGCTATAATAACCAAAAGGCCCACAACACCGCGCAACACACACCCATTCTCCTATCACTTAGCTATCCTCTGGGTTAAGAGAGGGATCATTTGGCTAAAGTGGAGCTAAGTAGCGTGGTTACGAAAGAAAAAGGAAAAGGCAAAAACTTGGCTTAACCTAAAGTCAGTTATATGTCCATGGTAGGCAATTTGGCTATGTAGCTAGAATCTAACAAGCGTGTTATCATCCCTGGCCCATAGAAAAGCGGACTAAGCTGGAGGAGAACAGACACAATACTTAGACTCCCTAACTAGCACTCAAAAAGCATGGGAGTCACAAGGAGTCCCAAAAAGGCTCAATCCTAACCGGCTAGTCGAAATGTGCCTCAATAGGTAGTCATCCAAGCCACAAACCCAACAAGCTCAGGTCCCCCCCAAGCTAGACGGAAAATAACCAGACACCTCAATCCCAAGACAGGCACAGGGCTAAGAAAACATGAGTTTGCATAAGACAAATGAACAAGTACACAACAGAAGCTTGCAAGTTTGCTTACAAAGAGATTTTTCAAAAGCTTTTTGTTTTGCTTGATTGATCGACACAGCACTGCAACTACCATATATACAAGAAGCGAACAAAAAGAAAGAACAAATCTAAAGGACTAAGCTATATATACATGCAACTTTGGATTTTGCGAGTGGGAGCAAAGATTCATACCATATCACCGGTGAGAAGAGCAATACTCACCAAAACACTTGTACTACCAACAAGAAAAGCATGAGACTCATCGCAAGGATGAGAATGGAAGAGTGTGGGATCATCATATTGAAACTCACCGCGAGGATGAGAGTGGAAAACCTGCAAAATATTAGAGACAGACAACCAACCAACAACACAGCACCAGCATACACAAAGACCGACCATAAACAAATGACTAGAGGACGAAGGATATACCCCCCAAGCTAGCATGAAAACCGTCCTCGGTGCTAGGGGAGGCTCACAAAGAGAACACTAGTCATCGGCAAAGAAACCCCCATCCCCAGGGTCAACCTGCTCATTATCATCCCCTTGGTCCACGTCAAGGTCCATCCCATAATCACCCTCCATAGGTGCACGAGGGGAAGGAGGAGTGAAATTATTGAAACGACGCCTTCCTACCCGAAGCCTATCAAAACCATGACTTAAAGATACCTCGTAAAAATTATCATGGCGGGGGTACCAAGAGGGTGTGACCATGCCGTCACTAACCATCCCAGAACGGTAAGCGAAGTCATACCACGGGTAGGCGGCCCTCTGGAAGTCCTGCTCGAGGTGATCGAGCCGGGCTGTATGGTGGGCTTGGGTGGTAAGAACCTGCTGTAGGTTAGACTCGATACGCCCAAGGGAAGACATAATGTCGGACTCCTCCTCCGAGTCCTCATCGTCAGGGCCTGCAGATGCGACGGCCCTCCCGCTTGGACCAGGTTGGTCACGAGAAGAGAGTCCGCGAGGACGGGGAGGAGGATGGAGGGGAGGGTCAGCCGAATATTGCGGCACATTGCCGTCAAGCAAATAGGAGTCGGCATAAGGGCGAAGGGGAGGTAGCTGGTTGGAGGGGAGGGGGATGGTGCGGTCCTTAAGGTACCGCCATCGCAGAGGGTCAAGGAATATGAATCCCGATCGCACGAGGCATTGCTCGTGGAGGGTGGTGGTCTTGGCAAAACGGTCGGACAACTCCACTGCGTGTGCCGCACCAAGGTGCTTAGCGATGCGATAAATGTGCCCCCCAACACAAATTTCAGTGTTGGATTGGAGGGTGGCGGTGTGGTTAAGGTACTTCCACAGGGTCAAGGGGATACTCATTGGGGATGCAGCCTGGGGAGCAAGGAATCGGTCTAGAATATGAACATCGGGGCTCCTAACAAGGTGAGGGCTAGGGGAGGGGAACAATGTTTCACGGGCAAACTTGAAAAACATTCTCAAAACAGGGTGTTGCACATCAGAAGTATAGATATTCTTATTCGGAAAGACAAGCCGGCCAGCGATTTTAGGCCACAGTTCGGAAACACGAGTGTTGTCCGGCTGTCGGTCCGGAATAAGCTCATGATTAAAACTAAATATATCGCAAAAGGTAGCATAATCAATAGAACGCGTGACATTCCGCAGACGGAAGGACAGATACAGTTGTCCCTCCCGCGTGCCTGGGGTTAAAGAACTGAGAAACTCAAGAGTATGAAGTTTGTGAGTAGGTTCCCACATCGTTAACCAGTTCTCCAAGCCACAAGCTCGCAGGAGTGCCACGAAATCATCATATATACCCATACGGTGCAAAACAGAAGAATCTAAATAGCGGGTAGAATTGATTTTGCGTACCTTTAAGCGTTGAAAACGCTCATACTGCTCCAATGATGCAAACACCACGTTTGGGTGATCCTCATCTAACCAAATTTCTTGGCCCGGCAACCGTTGTGGTCTCTCTTGTGGTGCCTCCTCCTCGGAGCTTTCTTCCTCCCTATGCTCAACCTCCTCTCGATGCACTACCTCCTCTCTCTCCTCGGGTTGTGAAGAGGATCCTTCACCATGTTTTCGGGATCTCTTGAAAGGATTAAGCCTTAGGCTTCTTTTGGGTGCCATAAGAGGTGATGGGTGGTGGTGATTAGGGTTGTAGGGGTGGTGGTAGGGTGTTTTGGTGTTAGGGTTTGAGAGAGAAGGAGATACGGTGGGGGAGAGAGAAATGAGTTTTCGCGAAAAACCGGAGGAAAAACGAGTGTATTTATAGAGAAACAGCGCATTCGCCCGAAAGTGGCACCACATTCGCCCGAATGGGCCCATTCGCCCGAATGCCAAGCCCTTTTCGCCTTTTTCTCAAGATTTGAACCACTGAGTCTGCATACTCATTCGCCCGAATGTGGGCCACCCTTCGCCCGAATGGGTATATTCGCCCGAAGGCTTCAGCATTCGGTATTTCCAGAAACTTTCCTAGGTTTTCTCCAAGACAACATTCGACCGAATGCCACAACACATTCGCCCGAATACCAGGCATTCGATCGAATGTTTCCCCATTCGGCATTTCCAGAGACTAAGCTTTTGAAACCCAAGTTTGCCCAGGACCCATTCGCCCGAATGCCACAACACATTCGCCCGAATGACCATATTTCTCTTGTTTTCCATCTTCCTCCCGTAACAAAGGCTCCAAACAACTCCCTATACCCCAAACAACTCTCATCCTCAAATCAACAAACATATACTCCCACTCAAATCAAGAAACAAAACCAAAGATGACCGGGTTACCTCCCGTAAGTGCTTTGTTTAACGTCGTTGAGCTCGACGAAGCTGGGCCAACACCCAAAACACACAAGAACGAACAACGAACAACCACATGGAGATTGCATACCTCAAACATCCCAAAGAGAGACTCAATTCAATAATTCATCAACATCAAACAGACGGATCTTTTCAATAGTGCATACCTCATGGAGATTGCTTTCATGGAAGATCTTGATCCTTTGTCCATTTGCAATGAAACTACCACCACTCGGATCTTTTAGCTCAACGGTGCCATAGGGAAAAACTTGCAAGATTTCATAGGGCCCTGACCATCTCGACTTCAACTTCCCGGGAAACAACCTAGCTCTTGAGTTGAAAAGCAGCACCTTGTCCCCTACATGGAACTCTCGCTTCAAGATTCGTTGGTCATGCCAACGCTTAGTTCGCTCCTTGTAGATGTGCATGTTGTGGAACGCATCAAGCCTCAATTCCTCCAACTCCCTCAATTGTGCAGCTCTCTTCTCTTGGCATAGGGTAGGGTCGAGATTGAGAGTTTGAATAGCCCACCAAGATTTACATTCTAATTCAACCGGCAAGTGACATGATTTCCCATATAGGAGTCGGAACGGTGTGGTGCCAATGGGAGTTTTGAAGCAAGTACGGTGTGCCCATAGAGCATCATCAAGTTTGAGCGACCAATCCTTCCTACTCGGGTTCACCACCTTCTCCAACATGCGCTTAATCTCCCTATTGGCTACCTCCACTTGCCCTTGGGTTTGTGGATGGTACGGCGCACCGACCTTATGCACGACTCCATACTTCCTTAACAACTTGTTGAACTCATTTTTCGCGAAATGGGAACCTCCGTCGCTTATAACTATCTTAGGAACACCAAACCTAGGGAAGATCACGCTCTTAAACAGCTTCATCACGACCTTGTGATCGTTTGTGGGTGTTGCGATGGCTTCAACCCACTTGGACACGTAATCAACCCCCACTAAGATGTATTGATTCCCATAGAGGACACGAAAGGACCCATGAAGTCGACACCCCAACAATCGAATATCTCGCACTCAAGGATGTAGTTTTGAGGCATCTCATTCCTCATGGAAATATTACCAACCTTTTGGCACCTCTCACAGCTTTTAACAAACTCTTCCACATCTTTATGTAGTGTGGGCCAATAGAAGCCCGACGTGTGGACCCTTGCGGCGGTATTGGTGATTCCGTGATGTCCCCCACAAGTGTAAGAATGGCAATGGGCGAGGATCATGGGGACTTCTTCCTCAGTTATGCAACGGCGGACCACACCATCTGCGCAGAGATGGAAAAGATACGGATCATCCCAGAAGAAGTTACCAACTTTCCCAAAAAATGCCTTCTTCATCGCTCTAGACTCAAACTCGGGTAGCACCCCACAAGCCAAGAAGTTGGCAATGTCGGCAAACCATGGGGCTGTCCCAACGACCAAAGCCATCATCAATGTATCCTCAATCGACTCGTCTCGTATGGGCGAGGAGCCGTGGGGGGAAGTCGGTATGCGGGATAAGTGATCCGCAACGACATTTTCCGTTCCCTTTCTATCTTGCATCTGAAAGTCGAATTCTTGGAGTAAGAGCACCCAACGGAGCAACCTCGGCTTGGCATCTTTCTTTGCCATCAAAAACTTCAACGCCGAGTGGTCCGTGTATACAACAACCTTAGAACAAATGAGATATTGGCGCAGTTTCTCAAAAGCATAAACTACCGCCAACATCTCCTTCTCAGTAGTGGTGTAGTTTCTTTGCGCTTGATCTAGGGTTTTGCTAATGTAGCATATGACGTGATGCTTTCCTTCTTTCTTTTGTCCAAGCACAGCACCTACAGAGACATCACTTGCATCGCACATTAGTTCAAAGGGCAAGCTCCAATCAGGAGCTTGCACGATAGGGGCAGAGATCAAAGCATGCTTCAATTGATTGAAGGCATCGAGGCAACGTTCATCAAAGAGAAATTCAACCTCTTTTTGGAGCAATTCATTCAATGGTTTGGCAATGGTTGAAAATCCTTTGATGAGCCGTCTATAGAATCCCGCATGCCCAAGAAAAGACCTAACCCCGGTGACCGTGGTAGGTACGGGGAGGTTCCTAATAACATCGATCTTAGCGGGGTCTACCTCAATGCCGCGAGAGGACACTTTATGGCCAAGGACAATCCCTTCTTGCACCATAAAGTGACACTTCTCCCAATTCAAGACGAGGTTCGTCTCTTGGCACCTTTTTAAAACTTTTTCAAGGTGGACCAAACAAGTGTCAAAAGACGAACCTCCCACAGAAAAATCATCCATAAAAACTTCCATGAAATCCTCTAACATATCAGAAAAGATAGAAGACATGCACCTTTGGAAAGTGGAGGGTGCATTGCACAATCCAAAGGGCATCCTTCTATAAGCAAAGGTCCCAAAAGGACAAGTAAATGTTGTTTTTTGTTGGTCATCCGGGTGAATGGGAACTTGAAAGAACCCCGAATAACCATCCAAAAAGCAAAAGTACTTGTGCCTTGCTAACCTCTCAAGCATCTCATCAATGAATGGCAAGGGGAAATGATCTTTCCTCGTGGCTTTGTTTAGCCTACGGTAATCAACGCAAACACGCCACCCCGTGGTGGTCCTAGTGGAGATCATCTCACCCTTGTCATTCTCGATGATGGTCATTCCTCCTTTCTTGGGAACAACATGAACAGGGCTAACCCATCTACTATCAGAAATCGAGTAGATGATGCCGGCCTTGAGGAGTTTTAGAATTTCTTCTTTAACCACCTCCTTCATGTTAGGGTTCAACCTCCTTTGAGGTTCAATCGAGGAGAAATGCTCATCATCCAACTGGATCCTATGCATGACAAGTCTAGGGCTAATCCCTTTGATATCGTCAAGTGAGTACCCAATGACACTCCTATATTTGTTAAGTAAAGCAAGCAATTTTTTCAAAGAAGTGTCATCAAGCCCCGCACTCACGATGACAGGCTTGTTCCCATCAGCATCAAGAAAAGCATATTTAAGACTAGGGGGTAGGGGTTTCAAACTTACCTTGGGGGGAGGCATGGAACTCTCCCCCTCATCATCGTTTCCCTCCTTAGCCATACAAATTTGCTCGAATTTATTTTGGTCGCTTGTCCATCCTTCGGTCTCTCCCTCAAAATACTCTTCCTGCATATACCCTTCGCATTCTCCCTCATCATACAATGAAAATTCTTCCTCACTAGGACAGTGCATACCACATTCCCTTCGAAATTCCTCATAGTCCTCATCTATACAATCAATCCGGTTGATTTGCTCTACCATGGGCTTCCTCATGAATGGGGAGATCTTGAAAACCAACTTCCTTTGAGCCACCTCCACAGTTATGGTATCATCATGGCAATTTATCACGGCTCTAAGAGTTTTCAAGACGGCTCTCCCTAGGATGAGAGGAGTGTATCGGTCCTCTTCCATGTCCATGACTACGAAATCGCAAGGAACCACAAGATCACCCACTTGAATGGGAACATCATCAAGCTCTCCACATGGCAACTTAATGCTTCTATCCGCCAATTGAATGGTTTTCCTTGAAGGTCTTAGGCTAAAGGGTAGCCTCTTGGCGATAGATAGCGGCATCAAGCTAATAGAAGCGCCTAGATCGGCTAGCGCTCCCTTAGGCTCCAAATTTCCCAATTTTACCGGTAGATTGTAAGGACCGGGATCTCTCTCTTTCGCGGGCATACTCCCTTGTAGAATAGAGCTCACTTGATGGGGAAGACTTATCAACTCTTCTTCTAGCTTCTTCTTGTTCGAGAGCAAATCTTTCAAAAACTTGGCATACTTGGGCATTTGTGCCATAGCATCTAAGAATGGAATCTTCATCTCCATCTTTTGCAAGTGCTCTAGGAACTTCTTGAATTTCTCATCAAGTTCCTTCTCCACTCTCCTATAGGGGAAGGGTAGTGGAGGAGCATACAACCGCTCAAGCCTCTTTCTTTCCTCGACTCTAGCCTTTCTTTCCGCTCCAAAATCTCTCACTCTCTCGCTTTCATCTTTCTCTTCCTCAACACCATGCTCCTCAAGCTCTTCCCTTAAGTCATCTCCTCTCAACTCCTCTTCATGTTCTCCCTCATTTTCATTTGTTTCTTCCCTATCTTCTACCATAACCGACGGCCCTTCATATTGAGTTCCCGATCTTAGGTGGATGGCCTTGGCGGTGTGATGGTTCGGGTTGGGGTTTTGAGGTGGAGGTTGAGGTTGAGGTTGTGTAGTAGGGTTAGGTTGAGGGTGAGGCGGAAATAGCAACGGTGGAGTAGATGTTTCCATTTGGGCAAGTTGGGACTCAAACAACTTTTGTTGTGTTTGAAGTTGTTGCATTTGTTGCACGAGTGATTGGTTGATTTGAACAAGGGTGCTCATCTGAGACGCTAAGAAATCATTGCTTGTTGCTTGCCCTTGTTGTGGTTGGAGGTTTCCGGATGAAGGTTGTGTAGAGGGGAAAGGAGGATTTGTGTTGCTTCTAGTACCTTGATGAAATCCCGGGGGCCTAATTAAACTCGGTCTAGGTCCGCTCCCACTTGATTGATTCCCATGGAAGCTCTGGGGGTTGTACCCACTTTGGTTGCCTCTGTTGTATCCCGGATTGAAGTTTCCTTGATTAACATTGGGATTGAAGGGAGGTCTAGAAGATGGGTTGTTGAAGAAACTCTGTTGACCGTACCCCTGACCTTGGTTGTTGTACCCCACAGCTGCTACATTCTCTGGATTGTACCCATACCCATCATAATTCATCACCGGAGCATCTTGATTGAAGGACCCATGCCCCACTGCTGCTACATGTTCGGAGAGTGTGCCTCCACAATATGAGGTATCATGATTGGTTCCTCCGCATATGGCACAAGCAAAATGTTTTTCACGGGCGGACGAGGCATTAGAGCCACTAGCGGCGAGGTTTAGCTTGGATAGCTTCTTGTCTAAGACCGCTTCAATCCTAGCACTGATGGTGTCTAAGTTGCTAGTATCAATCATCCCCCTAGGCAAACTCCGGCTTCTATTTCCATTCCAACAGTTGGTTTTGGCTACCTCTTCGATTCTAGCCTTCACTTGATTGCAAGGAATTTTAGAGAGTTGACCACCCACAGCTGCATCTAGAAGTGCCTTGGTAGAGTCATTCAAACCGTCATAGAAGAATGTATTCAGATGGTTCTCCCCATACTCGTGGTGGGGGCAAGCTCTTATCATCCTCTTAAATCTACTCCACGCAGCCGTTAGGTTTTCCTCATCATCTTGTGTGAAAGCGGCTATTTTCTTTCGCCAATCTTGGGTTCTCACAGTAGGGTAGAATCTCTCCAAGAAAGCAGTTTTCAGTTGGCTCCAGGTAGTGATGGAATTTGGCTCAATACAATCATACCAATCTTTGGCATCACCCGCCAAACTCAATCGGAAAAGATGTAGCTTTACGTAATCCGGATTGTTAGGGCACTGTGGACCTAATCCACAAGTCTCTGAGAACGCATCAAGGTGCTGAAGTGGGCACTCATTTTTCAACCCACTGAATGGTTTCTCTTTTACCATCCTTGTATACTGAGGGCAAATCTGGAACGGGGTCGCGGCAACAGGAAGTACCACCCCTCTAGGGAACTCTTGGGAACCAGGTGTCCCAAATTGGCCGAACAGTTGATGTTCGTCGGCCATTTCAGCAGCAAGAGGATCGGGAGGTGGTTGTGGGGTATGTCTTCTTATACGTTGGACCTCAGGATTGAACGGTACTAACGGTTGATTGGACCTGCGAGTGCTATATTGCATGCAAACAAAACTGCCAACCACACGTAAGTACTGACAAGCAAAGAATATTTGGCAAAATAAAATAGAGTAAACTATATCGAGATCTACACTAGCTTAACTATAACGCCTTGTCCCCGGCAACGGCGCCATTTTGATAACCGTTTTTAAGGTCGCACAATAAAAACCGGTTAAGCAAACTATATTTATACTACCCTAACTCTACACAGGTATAGCAGAGGTAAGGGGTCGAACCACAGGGACAAAACAAGTTAAGCAGATGGTCTCAATATAGGAAAAAGGGTGTGTTAAGATGATCGAGACTAATTAAAACTAAGATTAAAAGCAAGACTACAGTTAAAATGAATCAAGGGGAAAAAGGGTGAGAATGATTGGTTCCACCCTAGAGAGGTACCACAAGTATTCATGTATTGGGGTTGATTAATGACCTTCAATCATCGACCGATTCAACAATGAAAGGAAGTTGACGGCTCTAAGACCGAACGAACGACCTATAATCGCCCTATGTCTCCTTGGGAGTGGCAGGACGAGATTCAAGGTGAACCATTATGATGATTGGATAGGTTTAAACCAAACCCTAACTCATGAATAAGAGTCCACTCTAGGGTTTCACCAATCAAACTCTAAGGAACTACTCACACATCATAAAGTAGAAACTAAGCATAATAACCCACATGAACAAGAGATTAAACATGGAAGACTCCTACGTAGACAAGAACAAAAGTAATAGCTAACAACAAGAGAACAAAAGAAACAAGAACGTAAATTAAATAACCTTATTCTAGATAGTCAAACCATCCAAATATCCAACACTCACCAAGAAGAAAGATTCATAAATAGCATTTAAGAGTAACAACCAACAACATTAAATGATTCTAGAAATAAATAAGAGAAAGATATTCATACCATAAATAGAACCTCAAGAAGGAGTAGACAAAAGCATCAGCAAAAGTAGTTTAAGAGTTACATCCAAATCCCGAAGGCTAGATTTATTAAGGAGATAATACTAAGCTAGAGAAATGAAAACTAGGGTTTTTAAATCTAGAGAGAGTAAATGCTAAGAGTAAACTAGGAGTGTTTTAGGGCTAAAAACTAGAATATCCTAAAGCTACAGCAATGTGGGTATATATACCCCCAAAATAAGAGTGCAAAAGAAATTACAAAAGAGCCCTCGAAGGCCAAAATGCCAAAATAAAACAGCTGCGCTGAACAGTCGCATTCGCCCGAACGCCAGAGACCATTCGCCCGAATACTGCTCTTTCGCCCGAATGTTGCTCCATTCGGCATTTCCAGTGAGTTTTGAGCAGTATTGCTTTGAAGATACATTCGCCCGAATTCCTGTGACATTCGCCCGAATTCCGCAATTCGCCCGAAGGATGTGGCATTCGGCATTTCCAGTAAGTTTTGAAAAATATTGCTTTGAGGCTCCATTCGCGCGAATGTATGGGCCTTTCGCCCGAATGCTGGCCACTCACCCGAATGTTGAGCATTCGGCATTTCCAGAGAGTTTGGCCAATCTGCTGCACAGTGCTGAAATCCCATTCGCCCGAATGGGAGCTTCATTCGGCCGAATGTGAAGAAAACTTCTTTTTCCAGCACTTTGATCCTTCTTCGATCACACGAGCTATGCCGGGGTCATGGGACAGCCTCCATTGGTGGCTATGAAACACCGGGAGTGATGTTTAAGTCTCGAATGTATGCCAAATGCCTTTGAAATCTCCAAAAATCACCTAAACAATCTCAAAACACTCGAACACAAGATTAAGGAGAAATCATGCATGAAATATATCAAATTGACGCAAAATGGCGAGACTTAGAGCTAAAAGTAGGGCGGTAAATGTGCTCCAAAACGAGCACATCAGTATTCAGCTTCTTTGAGTGGAGAGGAACTCCCAAGTACCTGAAGGGAAAACAGCCTTCAACCATCTGGAGGTTTTGAAGAATGCTATTCTTGATCTGGTCATCCACTCCTGAAAAGTAAACATTGCTTTTATTGTTGTTCGCCTCGAGCCCCGAGGCTCTGGAAAATTTTTGGAACGTGCTCATGATACTTTGAGTGGAGGCGACATCTGCTCTACAGAAAAGAAGGAGATCATCTGCAAAAAGTAGGTGAGTGATGTGAACCCGCTTGCATCTGGAGTGGAAGTGGAAATTGGGGTTGTCACTTTGCTTCTTCATGAGTCTAGACAAATATTCCATAGCTATGGCGAAAAGGTACGGGGATAAAGGGTCACCTTGGCGAAGCCCCTTCTTAGCTGCAAAAGGCTTTAAAGGAAAACCGTTGACCAAAATGGAGAAGGAGACCGTGGAAACACATACTTTGATCTAGTATATATATATATATATATATATATATATATATATATATATATATATATATATATATATATATATATATATATATATATATATATATATATATATATATATATATATATATATATATATATATATATATATATATATATATATATATATATATATATATATATATATATATATATATGTATATATAATATACAGAAAAAGCTTTAGAGATAGAAAGAGAATGGCTGGGGTTTCGTTGGGCGATTAGCCAACACCCACCACTGTTTTCTGCTCTGAAATCATAATCTTCGTTCAACCATCACAGGCGGTATGAGAGGAGGACGGGGAGGTAGAGGTAGAGGGGGTAGAGGAAGTGGAGAGGGAGAGAGAAACACTACTATTGTTACACGACTTAGCGCAGAGAAAGGAAAAGGCGGTGAAAAATACGACGGCGCTGCTGGTAGTGACAACCCATCTCAGAAACAGCCGGAAGACCAGCAGCCTGAACAGAACGCCTCTGATGCTGCCGTTGAAACAGAAGATGCTACTGGAAGTAATTCTGAAACAGATGTTGCTGCTGGAATTAATTCTGAAACAGTTGATGCTGCGTCCCAATCAGATCTTAAAGAGGAAACCAATTGCAAAATCAGAAACACAGGAGCCCAAAACCCACTCTTGATAGAGATACTAAAAAGGAGGAAGCGGTGCAATTTCAATTACAAAAACTTCAAAACACCCCTCTTCCCGAGGAGATAGACGACAAAAAGGAAACCTTTGAGGAAGCTTTCTCTGCTCTCAATTCTTCCACATCAGGAAACCGGAGCAATGGAGCAATGAAAATGTGGATACCCACAAACATTGCTCGAATCATCCAAGGGTTAACTAGTGTGGAGGAGCTAAAAGCTAAAATCAACACAATAGGGGAGTCAAACACAGCACATTGGCTGGAAATGGGAGAGCAAAATTTTATATGCAGCACAATCTACACACGGCTTCCAGCACAGTTGCAGCAGGGGGGCAGAACCATCCGTTCACTGACCAGAAACCTCCTGATCAGAACAGTGGTGACAGTTAGGGGTGTTCAAAACTACCCGACCCGCCCGACCCGACCCGTTGACCCGCCGACCTGCCTCATAAATGGCGGGTCAAAAACTAAAAAAATCAAAGTTCTGGGTCGGGTACCTGACCCTCCTTAACCGGGTCGGGTCATGGGCCGATAATTTATTGACCCGGGTACCCGTTTGACCCGGATAGCTTATTTTGAATTTTTTCTTTTAGTTTTCAAGGTTTCATCTTGTTTTTTCCTTCTTTTTTTTATTTGTAAATGACGGTCAAAATACCTTTTAAAAAAGGTCTTCTACACCGGAAAGTCACCTTGAGTGATTTGGGTCGCGTTTCGTGGTGATTGGGGACGGATATTCACGGATGTTTAATTATAAGTTTTAATATAGTTCATTATAATACTAAACTAAATAACTAGGAGTATAAATCTTTGGCCCATTAAATAAGAAAATATTTTATAATATGTCAAATAATTAGCAGCAACCAGCAAAAAAATAGCTGTATTAGGTGCCCCATTTTTTTGTAAGGTAATATCCCAAGTAATCAATGAGAAAGCTTAGAAGGCTCTCTTCTGTAGTATGAGAGTCATTGTTTTGAGTGTCTTCTGTAAGGTAATATCCCAAGTACTTGCTTCTTTGTATTTGTAGTGTCTGTTTTATGGTTGCTAGAGAGACAGACATTTGAAAAAACGTTTGAAGTTCCTGAGAGCAGTTACTTAATATTGATTTTCTACCTTCGATTGTCTAATATCTACTCGGAATTCGATCTTAAAAATAATAAATAAATTTGAAAAATCACTAAAAAAAGTAATCGGGTACCCGGTGTCCCGACCCGTTTTATCCGGGTACCCGCTAACCGGGTACTCGCATTAAATGGGCCGGGACACGGGCCGCAAAAATAGGTACCCGGCTAACCGGGTACCCGGCTTTCCGGGTACCCGTTTAGCCGGGTACCCAGTTATGAACACCCCTAGTGACAGTACTGACTTGCTGGCTGTTGAGAGGTGCAATGCTGGGGGCAGGAGGTAGATGTTTGGACCCCGATGGCTCCGGGGAAGGTGGCTAGGAGGGTTCTTAATAGAGCTCAGATCAAGAAAGGGTGTGGCAATGAGTATGAAAGAATTACAACGGATGATGGGCATAACACAAATTTTTCTTTGCTTTCTATTCATCATGGGGACGGGAACCCCTTAATTCCCTCGGGCCAATGATTATAGCTGCTTGGAATGTGAGGGGCATGAATAGCCCCGCTAAAATCAAGGAGGTGAAAAGCTTTCTTGTGTCTAACAATGTTAATGTTGTAGGTTTATTGGAGACTAAAATCAAGGCGCAAAAAGCCCCCAAAATTCAACAAAAGCTAGGGAATAAATGGAAGTGGATCGCTAATTATAATCATCATGAGAAAGGTCGAGTGTGGGTAGGGTGGAGACAGGACCAGTGCAAGGTGGAGGAATGTAGTACTCACCAACAATTCATTGCTACAAAAATAACTCCAATTAATACTAGCCAAAGCTTCCATACGGTGTTCATTTATGGGATGCACAATGTGAGCGACAGGAAAATTTTGTGGCAAGACCTTGAAAAGATCGACTTCGATTCCCCTTGTGTATATATTGGAGACTATAATGCAGTCTACAAGGAAGATCACAGGAAAAATGGCTCTCTGGTTACATCTTATGAGACTCATGACATGCAGCAGTGGTTAAAGAATAAAGAACTTCATCCTTTGAGGGAGCATGGGCATTACTATTCATGGTCAAACAAAGAATATGGGGAACAGCGCACTCTGACGAAGATTGATCATGCGATAGGCAATCTACAATGGTTGATAACTTTTAGCCAAGCTACTGTCATCTACGCCAACCCCCAGACTTCAGACCATACTCCGCTTATCCTAAAGCTAGAGAGCTCCTTCCAGCAGCAGAAAAGCCCTTTCCGGTTCTTCAACTATCTTTGTGACCACAAAAACTTCCTCAAGATTGTGCAGGGAGCGTGGAACATGAAAGTCAAAGGATCTGGTCTCCAAAAGTTCTAGTTACATATGAATAATGTAAAAAGAGCATTGAAAAAGCTTCACGTCAGAGAATTTGTAGGGATAGAAGACAAAATCAGAAAATGGGAGGAAACGCTTGACCATGTGCAGAATCAAATGCAAGATGATCCCGCAAATGAGGAGTACCATCATAAGGAGAAAGAGGCAACAACCCAGATCCGTAAGTGGAGGAACATTGAAGAGAAAGCTCTGTTACAAAAATCCAGAATCAACTGGCTCAAGCATGGAGATGAAAGCACAGCGTACTTCCATGCTTCTATGAAAGAAAGAAGAGCTGCAAATTGTATTACTGAGTTACAAACCTCAGAGGGCAACTGGATCAATACCACTGAGGGCATTCAGAAAAAAATCACTAATTTCTATCAGAACCTCCAAGGCACTGAAACCAAGAATCTTATGGGGATAGATAGAAATGTTATGAGGAAAGGGCTGCAGATTGACAATAAAAATAGCCAGATGCTGATCTAGAGTATAGATGAGGAAGATATCAAAGAAGCAGTTTTTGGAATGAGTGACAACAAGGCTCCGGGAATTGATGGCTTCAATGCTCACTTCTACAAAAAGGCTTGGGATATTATCAGAGAGGATTTAATCAGTGCCCTTAAAGACTTCTTCGATCACAGTGATATGTTCCCCCCTATCAATTGCACAGCTGTCACCCTCATTGCTAAAGTGACAAATGCGAACAAGGTTGGAGATTTTAGACCCATTGCCTGCTGCAACGTCATTTACAAGATCATCTCCAGAATCCTAGCAGGTAGACTTCAAAAAGTGATGGGAAAAGTGATATCAAGCTCAATCGGGGTTTATTCCTGGAAGACAAATGGCAGACAACATACTCCTCGCAGCTGAGATCATCAAAGGGTACTCCCGTAAGAATAATAGCCCGCGATGTATGATCAAGATGGACCTCAGGAAAGCTTATGACTCGATTAGCTGGAACTTCCTATTCTCTGTAATGGCTGAAATGTGTTTCCCTCCTAGGTACGTCAATTGGATTAAAGCTTGTGTCACCACAGTCTCATTCTCTTTGTTGATTAATGGTACGCCTACCAAGCCTTTTGAGGCTAAAAGAGGTCTCCGTCAGGGTGACCCCATCTCCCCTTATCTGTTTGCCATAGCCATGGATTATTTGTCCAGACTCATGCAGGATCAGAGACATAATGGAAACTTCCACTACCACCCCAAATGCAAAAAAGAGAACATCACTCACTTGCTGTTTGCTGATGATTTCCTCTTGTTTTGTCGAGCGGATAAGACTTCCACTCAGAGTATTATGAGCACTTTCAAGAGCTTCTCTAGAGCTTCAGGGCTTGAAGCTAATGTTAACAAAAGCAATGTGTACTTCTAGGGCATTGATAACCAAACCAAAAATAGATTGCTGCAGTTCCTTCAAATGGAGGAAGGTACCTTCCCTTTTCGATATCTAGGGGTGCCTCTTCATTCTAAAAAGCTCAATTCTAGGGATTGTCGTCCACTGGTGGATAAAATCGTGGGGCGTATTGGCTACTGGTCCTCGCGTCTTCTGTCCTACGCGGGGAGAATCCAACTAGTTCGCAGTGTTATTGGAGGGATTCAAAATTTTTGGGCTCAAATCTTTTGCCTCCCGAAGAAGTTGATTAAGATGGTTGAAAGCATCTGCAGATCCTTCATCTGGACCGGAAAAGAGGAGATTTCTAGGAAAGCTGCTGTAGCTTGGAACCAGATGACCTTGCCTCTCTCAAAAGGTGGTCTGAATCTTAAAGATATGCATACTTGGAACAAAGCTGCCCTCCTGAAGCATCTTTGGAACTTAGCGCGTAAAAAAGACAATGTCTGGGTAAAATGGGTCCACAGCTACTATATGAGCAATCAAGATATCAGTAATGTGAGAGTCTCCATTCATGCCTCGTGGGTGTTCAAGAAGATCATCAAAAACAGCTATCTTGTAGAAAATTTAGGGGGGTGGGATCAATTCACAAATGATCCTAACTTCTCTATTGGTGGGGTCTACAACCGTCTGATTGAGGATGCTCTTAGGGTGACATGGGGTAACATCTTGATCAAAAACTTTGCCAGTCCTAGTGCAAAGTTCATCACTTGGCTAGCAATCCAGGATAGACTTGCAACGAAAGACAGAATTGGGAAATGGATAGATACCATGGATGATAAATGTGTGCTATGCGATGGGGCCATTGAAACGATCCAGCATATTGTGTTTGACTGCCAAAATGCAAGAGACATCCGCACCAGGATCTTCAGATTCCTTCCTGAGAGACTTGATGAGGCCGACTTCCAAGCTGAAATTAGGCTCATGGCCAAGATCAATAAGAAGAAAACCGACAGAGCCAAGTTGATTGTTGCATTATGGACTGAGATGATATACTACATTTGGAAACAGAGGAATGGAAAAATTTTTGATAATCGCTCCTTTAGTCAGAAAGAGATGCAAGATCTGATTATATTTAGAGTCGCAGGGAGGGTTAACAGTAGGATGAATGACATGATTGTATCTATGTAGTTTTTGTAGTTTTTGGGTTATCGCTCCCCTTTTTTGTTGTGAGTGATAGCGTTTTTGGTGGCTTGGTCTGGAGTTAATTTTCAGACTGAGCGTTTTCTCCTGTCTGTATCTATTATTTTTGGTATATAATACAAATCAATTGACAAATATATATATATATATATATATATATATATATATATATATATATATATATATATATATATATATATATATATATATATATATATATATATATATATATATATATATATATATATATATATATATATATATATATATACACACACACACACACACACACACAAACACACACACACACACACACACACACACACATATATATATATACACACACACACACAAGTAACCTCTGATCTAAGCAGGGGCGGACCCAGTATTGTGACAAGGGGGTACATTTGTACCCCCAGTTTGAAAAAAAAAATCAGAAAAAAAAATAAAATAAAAAAAAAATAAAAAAAAATTAAGAAACCCTATGCGATTTTACCCAAATGAAATCTCGCACTCTCGCCTCTCCAGTCTCCTCTCCGCCTTCAGCCTTCTGCCCTTCTCCACTCTCGGTCTCTCGCACAGTCGCACTCCGAGTTTTGAGTTTCTTGGCCGATTTTCTACCCAGAAAAACGAAAAAATGGAAGAAGAAACACCAAAACTTACACATCCAGTCTCTAAATGATTGAAAACAAAAGAATGAAGAAGAGAAGAAGAGGATCTGAAGCTCCACCATTAATGACTTAGAATAAACTCATGAAAGCTAACGAGTATATTGAATGCTTTTTTTTTGAAGATGAAGGTTCTAGGAAATTGGAAAAGCAAGGATATAATGACATAAGACTTAGGAGTATTTGAAAAGCTGTTCAAAAAATATTTTTTTATTTTTTTTCTCAATGCATTAAATACACCCATGACCCACCAACTTTCACTTTGTTTTTTTACTAGTTGGTTAATTTTTTTTTAAATTATTATTCTTAAAGTATGACTACATTTTTGAAAAAGTAAGGTAGTGGGTAAATTTTATTTTTTTATATTTTTGTTGGTATTTGATATTAATTTTTTTATTATATTATTTTAAATATTTGTATTTAAAAAAAATAATTTCTACTATTAAATAATAATCGTGATCCGTTCCGCGATATCCGAATTTTATCCGTTACTGTTATCCGCGATCGCGACCGCGACCGCGATTTTGCACCATGATTTGAATTTTAAAGTTTCAATTTTATTCTCTATGATTGAAATTGCTTAAATAAGTTGTTGTTGTTGGCTTGTTGCTTAATTTATGTTATTTTATTTATCAAATTAGTGTTTGTGTAAATGTGTAATTGCCAATTACTCAATTAGGTTTTCAAATTTCAAATTCATGCCATGGGACTATGAGTTGTTAGTGTTTGTATAATTGTGTTGATTGAAAATTGAAATTGGTAATTGTGTTGCTTGAAAATAGAAATTGGTAATTGTAATTGTGTTGCTTGAAAATTGAAATTGCTTGAAATTTAGAATTGACAATTAATTCATGTATTTAACTAAGACTAAGAGTGCTGAATAAAGAACAGGTTGAGTATACTTGTATTGATGTTTATGTTCCTTAGAGGATTGCTCTTTAAAGCTTGATGATCATTTTTGTATATACTTCAATATGTTTATGTTTATCACCAAGTTCTTTGTGGGATATCTTATTTAGGAACCTTTAATCCTAACTGCTTAGTAGTATGTCTTTTTCGTTTCTTGTTTCTTGAAACCCTGTTTTAATATTATTTACAAGTTTCAAGTAGTTAACTACAATACCAAATACTCCCTATACTCATTTTGCATCATTTTGGAGTGTATTAGTGTAAAACTTTAAGTATCGTAAGACTTTTATTGTTATTTTGGATTGTAAGACTTTAACTATTGATTCTATTATGTGTTGTAATTTTTTTTAAATTTATCCGATTACATGAATGATATGACGTTCGTGTTTTGTACCCCCAGTTTGAAATTCCTGGGTCCGCCACTGGATCTAAGCACCAAGGTCATCCATTCAACACCTTTCCAACACCTCTCCACGTAGAAATTGGAAAATGAATAAGTTAGCACCCATATATCGGATAAGAACCTCTTGTGTAGGCTCTGAACTTGTTGTAGGGTACGTTTGAGAGCCTCTGAATTAAATAGTTTTGTGGTAAGCATTTTACCAAAGAGACGAAGAGAGAGTTTGGTATTCGAGGCTTCATCTTCTTTATCGTCAAATTCAATGATATCATCCTCTTCGATGATTATCTTTAAATGTGAACATTGTACAATCATTTCAGCAGCCATAATTGAGAGAAATCCGACTTTCGAAGAAGACAATAGAAAAACTGTAAAAACCTAGAGAGAAACCCTAACCCTAAAGAGAGAAGGGACTAAGTAAATCATACTAATAAAGGTGAGGTATCAAACAAGTTAGGTTAATGATTACTTAATCTAAATCAAAAAGGTCACTCGACAATCACCCACTATTACTAACATCGGACGATTGTTTCGTTGACTTTCCAGACTCCATTTAAGTAATCATTCAATGGTACTAATAGTGAACATTACCAATATCATATTCATAACTCAAACTTCAAATAGAAAATACTTATTTTTTTTAAGGATTAAAAATTTTCAATACTCACGTTGAGAATTTAAAAAAGCTCATTTGGTTCAAATTTCATACAGTAAGTCTCATGGGAGACGGTTTATTCTATAGAAGGAATCCATGAAGCCCGGCCCAAAATATAACATAGTATATTTGGGGTTATAATAAATTATTTGGGGTTATAATAGCTTATATTTGGGATTATAGAATAGTATATTCGAGGTTATAATATCTTATATTTAGGATTATAACATAATATAATTGATATTATAATAAAAATAAATCAGTTAAGGGAAATGGGCTGGCCTAATTTTATGGTCTATCCTATAGACCGTCTCTTGTGAGATTTTGTGAATTTCATAAGAATTTATACACTAAATCCGATCATTTATATATTGGGCCGTAAAAGTAAAGCCCTAAGCCTTGAATCTATAAATCGAATCCTATTACTCTTTCTTTTCATTTTGTACCGTAAAACTAAAACCCTAATAGTCTAAATCCGATCATAAGCCGCCGAACTCTGAATTTTTAACTGTTGGAAGCAATTTCTCTAATCCAAAAGGTGTACATTTGATCTCAATCTTTGTTTTCTTCATTCTTTGTTGATTGGTTGTCAATAATCATTTTCTTTCTTCTTAAATTTCAGCTTTTCAACAGATTGAAGGTATCAGAAAATGGCGTACGCTATGAAGCCGACAAAGCCAGGGATGGAGGAAGCTGTAGAACAAATCCATAAAATAAGAATCACTCTTTCCTCGAAGAACGTTAAGAATCTCGAGAAGGGTAAATGTTTATGTTTTTGATTCAATAAAAATGGAGTATTTGATTTGCGAATTTTGTTTAAAAAATTTAATTTTTCAATTATGGTAGGCAATAACTGCTTTTAGTTGTATAGCTTTGTAATTGTAGTTAATTGTGATATGGATAATTTGTTTGGTATGTGGAATTTTTGTGAATTTTTGTTTATTAGTTAATGTTGTGTTGAACGATTTCCATGTTGTTCCATGATCTGATTGCTAGTTGATTTGGGTAATTATGTATATGATTTTGAAGTGTATCAGATTGTTTAATTAGAATCTGAGTTGTAAATGTGTGGAACTGAGCTTTTATTTTAGGGTAATGTTATGTTGAAACGTTGATTATTTTTTTTTTTTGTGATGCCGATCATGTAATTCCAAATGTCGCATAGGATTTTGATTGTGATTCTCTTAATGTGTTGTGTAGTATGTGCTGATCTTGTACGAGGTGCTAAGGACAAGCGTCTCAGGGTTAAGGGACCTGTAAGGATGCCTACAAAGGTTCTGAGGATTACAACAAGGAAGGCTCCTTGTGGTGAAGGTAAGTGTATTGTTTTGGTTCATTATTGACTGATTTTGATGAATTTTGGAGTTGTTTGTGGTAAATTTTTTAGAGTTTATAGTTAAACACGTTCAACCAAAAGTATATACTCTATTATTATTATTACTCCTATTATTGTTTTATCTTTTTTTATCCGTTGTAGAACTAAGTCTCTTTAATTGACAGTTTCTTGTTCTCGGGCCTTTAATCACTGTGAAGCTCAGATTGTTTGATTCTAATATACTTCACTTTCTGAAAGCAAGAATTAAACATGGCTTGAAGTTGAGAGCTAAACCTGGTTTCTTTGTTGTATTGATTGAAAATTTTGTCCTGTTCACTCTTGGCGGCTTTAATAAAGTACTGTCAAGCTAGGCTTGTTATGTTATATTTCACTTTATATTTACTATGTGATTGTTCTAAGACCTAGGTTGATGTAGGTTTTTTGAAAGAGAAGCTTGCCATTTAAAGCATGTTATAGAGTTGCGAGTAGCACATGTTTAAGAAAGTTTATAAGTTATTGTTGTTTTCTCTTTGATATCTACTCTACACACAACGAATTATCTCGTTCACTTGAAGTATAATTTAATCTTGTGGCTCTCTTGGGACATTTAATCAAGCATTGTGAAGTTGGGATTGCTTGCTTGTGGTACATTTTGCATCTACAACATGCAATGTAGTACTAGTGATGGTTCTATGACCTAGATTGATGTAGGAATTTTGGAGCGCCCTAAGTGCATTGTGAATAATGAGACTAAGTTTTGCTAGTTGAATTTATTTAGTGTTTCTTCTGTGCCTAAGCTTACTTTTACGCTTATACATTTCTAAATTTTCGTTATATCTAACTGTTCATGGATTTGATATTGCAGGTACCAACACTTGGGATAGGTTTGAGTTGCGTGTCCATAAGAGAGTGATTGACCTCTTCAGTTCTCCTGAGGTGGTGAAGCAGATCACCTCAATCACCATTGAACCTGGCGTTGAGGTCGAAGTCACCATTGCCGACTCTTAGGTGTGCTGGAGTGGCTATTCGTTAGGGCTTATGTAGGTCTCCTCATAGTCTATGCTATCTTTCTGAGAATTTTGGATTTTACAATTACAATCACAATATTGTTTATGCGGAGAGTTCTAACTTGCAAGACTAAAATTATCTCTTGTTATAATTTTGTTTCTTTTTTGGTGAAATTGATGATATTATTAATGGAAAAGAGATTTTGGTTGTATGTAATTCTCTCAGCTCTGCATGTGAAGAGCAGTAAATATCCTTTTGAAAGTTATCTTATCTGTGCCATTTCACAGCCTAGTTGCATTTTGCAAGCCAATCCAAAAGATTAATTCCTTTGTGTTGAAACGTTTGTTTTTTCACAAATTAAAAAATTTGATATTAATAATTTTTATATTGAGATGAATCAAATAAGATTTTATTTGACTATGTTTCAATTTATAGATTATCACAAATTAATAACAACTTAAAGGAGATAAGTGAATATTGCTTGTATTTCTGACGTTGTGACTATGTTGAAATGGAGGAAGTATTATCTTTAGATTTAACCTTTAAGTTTAGATAGGTACGTAATATGATCAAATAATCACAAAAGCAAAGATCAATCATGTTAAGCATGTAAATTTGTGTAAAACGCTAAATTTAAAGGATAGAATCGAGTAAATTTTATTTCAATCAAATTAAAAGAACAAAAAATTCTATGAATTTGTTATTGTACTCCCTCCGAATCATTTTAGATGTCTCATTTGAGTTTTCATGGTAATTAATAGGGGTGTTCAAAACTACCCGACCCGCCGACCCGCCTCATAAATGGCGGGTCAAAAACTAAAAAAATTCAAAGTTTCGGGTCGGGTACCCGACCCGCCTTAATCGGGTCGTGTCATGGGCCGATAATTTATTGACCCGGGTATCCGTTTGACCTGGATAGCTTATTTTGAATTTTTTTATTTAATTTTCAAAGTATTTCAATTTCTTGATTCATCTTCAATGTGTAAGAATCACACCCGCAAAAACTGAGCATATCAAGCAGTACTTTACGAGAACTTTAAAGGTAGATACTTTACGAGATTGAAAAGGTTATTCACCAAAAGAAGGATAGGCGTGATAAGCACACCCCCATGTGGATGTCTTCCATCACAAAGATTGTTTGTGATACCTCAGATTTAGATTGAAAAAGGATTGATAGACTACTTATATCAAATGGTACATCTTCTTTTCTAGGGAGCCCATTTGCTAAGAACTCCACAGTTAAGCGTGCTTGGTGGGGAGCAATCTAGGATGGGTGACCTCCTGGGAAGTTTTCCTGGGTGCGCATGAGTGAGGCCAAAGTGCGCTGGAAAGACTTGTGTTGATCTGTGGGGCCAGTCTACAGTATCCATGAATAGTCACCGGCAGTCCGAGGGGCTGGGGTGTTACATTGTTACACACCGGTCTCTCAAGATCTTGTGCTCAAAACGAAAATCAAGTTGCCATTCTTTTCAACCACAAACTCTCTGCCCAACTAAATTACCTTAATCAACATCTTCCCCAATCCAGATTCGTGTACCTTGACATCTACAACATAATACTTCAACTCGTTACCAACCCTTCTCAATATGGTACGTAAACTATAATTGACATTATGTATTGATCAGATTAATTAAGGCCAGGCTCTGGCATTGTTATTGTTGTTCAGGGTTTGAAGTAGCGGACAGAGGATGTTGTGGAACAGGGAACTTAGAAGTGTCATTCTTATGCAACAAGTTGGATCCTGGGACATGCAAAGATGCATCCAAGTACATTTTCTGGGATAGTTTTCACCCAACTCAGGCAGCTTATCAGCTCATAGTCCATCAGGTTCTCCAAAAACAGACGCTCTCTTGAGAGACTGTCTATACTATAGACGTCTTTTAAAAGTCCAACCCATATCTCTCTTTTAACTTATAAAGCAACCAATTAGTTTTTTTTCAATTTATTAATTGGGCTAGCCCCAAAACTTGAGACGTCTATTGTATAGACGGTCTCAAGCAAGAATTTGTGCTCCAAAAAAGCTTGCCCCAATTCTTCTAGCAAGGGCCTCAACAAATTAAAACAATACTGTATATCATTTGGAATTACTCACAATCATGAATACAATTTCTATTAATTATTGTGATAATACTTTTCCTATTTCAGAATATTGTCATCTCGACCAATTGATTTTGGTTAAATGCTTCTTCGAGTACAACAAGTTGCCAGTGTAACATATAAACTCGCGTTTGTCTACCTTCGATTGCCTAATATCTACTCGGAATTCGATCCTAAAGATAATAATTAAATTTGAAAAATCACCAAAAATAATAACCGGGTACCCGGTGTGCCGACCCGTTTTATTCGGGTACCCGCTAACCGGGTACCCGTATTAAATGGGCCGGGACACGAGCCACAAAAATAGGTACCCGGCTAACCGGGTACCCAGCTTTCCGGGTACCCATTTAGCCGGGTACCCGGTTATGAACACCCCTAGTTATTAAAGGGTGGTGTGGGGTCCATTAAACGGTGTTAGTTGGTATTTTAATTGATTAAATTAATGTAACAGTAAGTCTCATGGGAGACGGTTTATTCTATAGTTGAAATCCATGAAGCCCAGCCCAAAATATAACATAGTATATTTGGGGTTATAATAAATTATTTGGGGTTATAATAACTTATGTTTGGGGTTATAGAATAGTATATTCGAGGTTATAATACCTTACATTTAAGATTATAACATAATATAATTGATATTATAATTAAAAAATCAGTTAAGGGAAATTAGCTGGCCCAAATTTTGTGGTCTATCCTATAGACCGTCTCTTGTGAGATTTTTTGTTAATGTAAAGGTGGTAGTTGGGCATTGAGAATTGGAAAAGTGTGGGTATTTAGGTAAAAAAGATAGATAAAAAAGAAAATTAGACAATTAATATGATTTTGCCAAATGAGAGAATGAGAGATCTAAAATGATTCGGAAGGAGTATTACTCTTGATTATAATTATTTTTCATGACAAATTGGTATAGGCCTAAAGGGTATGAAGCATATTCGTCTCTATCTAAAGCATCAAATAGAAAGTGTATTGTTTATAATAAATAATATTTTGCAATAAAATAAAGAGAAATTAAATTGTATGAATTATATTTCCACTATTTCAAATTAGTTGCAATATTAGAGAAAATGGTGCTATTTATTGATAATTTTTAATTTGTGATTCATTTTAAATTTATAGTTTAAAATATAGTCAATTGAGATTTTGTTTAATTTGTATATTGCAAAGATTATTAATATTAAATTTTTATAATTTTTTTTTTTGGCAAATAAAAACTTTTTCATTCACCAGAAAAAAGCCAAATATATCAAGTCCAAGGGTACTCGGAAAAATTTATTTGCATCAGTGTGAAACCGGGGCCCATTTTCTAAGAAAGGTTTTCACGGCCTACTGTTCATGTGCATACAGGTAAAAATCGAGGCTTAAAAACAAGCCGACTTGAACGTCAGCTAAACAAAGATATATGATGAACCAGCTGCTTGCACAAATGAGTAACGTCGGATTAAATCAATAACAGCAGCTCAAAGATCAAGGGAGCAACAGCATCAGCCCCCACAAAGCAGCACCAAAGAAGCATCCAAGCATCACTAATACAGCAACTCAATTACATTAAAGCAGCCAGGCATTAACCAGCAACAAAATCATTCAGGCAGAACTCATCTCAGCAGCATCAGCAGCAGAGTTATTAAGGATTAAATTAGTGCATTGGACTGCGTGAAGAAAAAAAGTAAATTGGAATGGAGGAAGTATTAAAAGAAAATAAAAAAATGTGAATAGGTTTTTTTTTTTTTTTTTTGAGTAAAAAATATGTGAATAGTTTTAAAATAAAGTTATAGATCAATTAAAAAGATATACTTCCAAATAAAAGAAACAAGTAAATGTTAAAGGGAGAGAAATGAGAAAGACAGATCACAGATCACAGATGTAGCTTTATTCCTTTTAAATCTTGTTATACATAAGCCTCAAAATTGAAAGTGATGGTAATAACTTCCACTTTCTTAAATCTAAAACAATGGCCAATCAATTCTCACCCACAACAAACAACCATGATGGACCACAATTCCTATATCAATGGCTCTTATCCTCTTTATTTATTACAAAATAAATTATGTGAAAAAAATAAGTATTTTGCAATGTAGAGAGAAATTGAATGTATTACAAGAAAATTAAAATATGAGAATACATTTAATGGCTTGTTTGGTTAGTGGTATTAAATGGCGGTATTGAAAATGATTTATAATGTAAAATTTATCAAAAACTCCATATCATTCTCACGGTAATTAAACTTGATCACAAAAATTATTTTATTTACAAATTTCAATTATTATCTAATACCATCTCTCCTAATGGTAATGAACGCATTGATGAAATGAATTTTATGAAGTAATTTTAATGATTGAAGTTGGACAAGCATAGCTATTAAGGTAACTACCGTTTATTAACAAAATTTGTCTTTTTCTAATTCTTCAATCAACTCATAAAAACAGTTTTAATAAAAAAAAATCAAAATAAAGAACCTACAATTTAGAATAAGTTTTCTAAATTCAACAAACCATAATCCCAGTTACAGTTATATTCTAACACAAATTCTTATTTGAGACCGTCTTTTGTAAAGACGGTCATTTAAGAAAGCACCTGATATTCTAAATTCTTCAAATTTTCAATAAAATAATTCTTCAATTTAAAAAATCAAATTTAATTCAATCAAAAGAAATTAGAGAAATGAGTAATTATCAAATCATAGTCATTTTGATAAAATATTTGAGAGGTGAAGAGGAGGAGTTGAACCATCAAAAAGCCTAGGAGCAATGATTGAAAAGTAAACTCTTTTATACTCCATTTCATGAGAAATGAGGAAATGGGGAAGGAGAAGTGATTATGGGGTGGTGAAATGAAAATCAGAAATTATCCAAATAGAGGAAATGGGGAAGGGGTAGTTGAAAGGGCGGGATTTTGAGTAAAAGCAACAAAAGGAAAAAAAAAATTGTTATAGGGGCTTGAACTTGAGACCTTGGTTAAAAGTCTATTACTTCATCAACTGTGCCAACCTAACTTATATTAGTATTATTTATTTGTCAAAATTTAAGCGATGTCAATTGACATCATTGACACTACACTAGTTCCGCCCCTGCCAAACAAGCCGTAAAAGAAAGTGGTGGGTCAATGAAAAAAAATACAAAATAAAAAACAACAAAATAAATGTTAAAAGAGAGAAATGAGAAAGACATATATAGCTTTATGGCTTTTAAATCTTGTTATTTATATATCATGAGCCTCAAAATTGTAAGTGATGGTAATTGGTAATACCTTTCACTTTGTAAAATCTAACACAATGTCCAATCAATTCTCACCCATAACAAACAACCATGTTGTACCACAATTCCTCAATCAATGGCTCTTATCCTCTTTATTCATTACAACCAATCATTATCCATAACAAAGATTTTAAAGGGTCCCCCCCCACTCTTTCTCTTCTTTTACACTCATCTTTTACACTCAATCATTTCTCTTCTTCATTCATATTCCTTCAAGAAGAGATAGAGAGAGAAAGCTTGCCATTCTTCAAACCCTTCAACAATGGCGGCTTCTTCCTCACTCACACTATCTCATCATCAAACTATCTTATCACACCCAAAAACCCATCTCCCCAACTCATCCACATCCTCCATATTAGTCCCTACAACTTCCTCCAAGGTCAATGGAATACTCCTTAAGGCTACTAACTCAAGAAGGCGGCGCGTCGGATCACGTGCAACTGTTGTCAAGGCTGCCGCCGTGGAAACCCTTGAATCAACGGGTACAGAACAAGTGGTTGAGAAGTCTATAAATACGATTAGGTTTTTGGCTATTGATGCTGTTGAGAAGGCTAATTCGGGTCATCCGGGTTTACCCATGGGTTGTGCACCAATGGGTCATATATTGTATGATGAGGTTATGAAGTATAACCCGAAAAACCCGTATTGGTTTAACCGTGACCGTTTTATTTTATCTGCTGGTCATGGTTGTATGCTTCAATATGCTCTTCTTCATCTTGCTGGATATGACAGTGTCTTGGTGAGTGCATTTGATTTTTTTACTCAATTCAATTTGATTTAATAATACTCTCTTCTATTTATAGAGAATGAGATATTTGTGTTTTGCACCAAAACCAAAGGAGAGGTGGGGGATCACTTAGGAGTGAGCGGAAAACTCTATTTTTCCATAAATGATATTGATATTTATGTGTTGCTGTGTTGTTATAGTAAGAAGTAAAAGGTAAAAAAGAATGACAAAAATAGAAATGGGACATTTTGAGTGAATTAGCCCAATAAGAAAATGTCTCATTTTCTATGAATAGGAGGACAGTCAGTCTCTTGAGAGAGCGTCTTACTGAGAGACTCTCTCTGACCCAATTCATTAAAGCTTATTGTCTATATTTCTACTCTACATTTTCCCTAATACACCAACTTATTTAGAGATGATCTTTCAAAAAGACAATATCTCACAAGAATTTGTGATTAAATCAATTTATGATTTGAACTTGAAAGGGAGGATTAAAAATTATTCAAGAATCATTTTTTATGTTTCATGAACCTTGTAAAAGATTTATTTATAAAATTATGTTATATTAATTCATTTTAATTTAGAAATAATTTTCTAAACCTTCAAAACATCTTTTATTTTTTGTAACTGCATTTTAGATGACATGATATTAGGACCAAACATAAAGATAGATTCTTGTGTAAAAACACAGAAATAATAAATATTTACTTGTATAAATATATTAATATTAATTTATAAAAAATGATTCATTTTACAACATATACTTAATCATTAAACCTTTGAGTTTGTTATAAGAATAAATGACAAAGTGAAGAAATAATTTATTATACTATTATAATAAAACATTATATATATATGAAAAATAGACCAAAAATTACCATCAATCAAAATAATTATATCAAATTGATTGTCATGTTATATCATATTGACGAAATCATCCAAGTAAGTCAATTTTGTTTGTCAATAGTTTTTATTAAATTTTAAAATTAATTGCGAATTATAGCTTTTAATGCGAATTACACCTTTGATTTTTTTTTTGCGAGTTATAATCTCGAAAGTATCAAAGTGACCGTTGACCAGCCTTAATTTTTTTTTGACCAGCCTAAATGACCATTGACCATCACTAATCCCCTTTAACTTTTCTTGACCAATCTTAATCACTTTTGACTTTCATAATTGCCAATTGTACCCTTGTCTTTTGACAATTTAATGACGTTTTTAACCATCATAACAATATTTTTTCTAAAAACGGACGTTACAATTACCCTTATGGGTTAACTCTTTCAAAAAACCGGTCGAAACAAGTACTTGTTCGCCAATTTTTTAGCACATAGACCGAAGAAAATATTCAATGTCGTTTTTAACTGTTATAACGATATTTTTTTAAAAAACGTACTTCATTATTACCCTTAAAATGTAAATCTTTCAAAAATCTAGTCAAAACAGTTACTTATTTGTCAATTTATCGATACATAGATTAAAAAAATATCGATTACCCTTACAATGTAACTCTTTCGAACGAGTTACCCCATACGGTTAATCGAGATTTCTATTTTTTGAAGAAATATTGGTATGATAGGTAAAAAGGACGTTGAATATCTCTTTTGGTCTATGTGCCAAAAACAGACGATTAAATATATACTTATTTTGACTGAATTTTGAAAAGATATTGTTTTGGCAGATAAATACGACGTTTAATATCTTTTTCGGTCTTCGTGCCGAAAAATAGGCGAATACCTACTTGTTTCGACTAGATTTTCGAAAAAGTTACCCAATGAGGATAATCACGATGTCCATTTGTTGAAAATACATCGTTATAATGGGTAAAAACGACGTTAAAGTGTTAAAACACAAGGGTACAATTGGTAATTAGCAAAGCAAAGGTGATCAAGGTTGGTCAACAAAAGTCAAATGGGATTAGTGATGGTCAACGGTCATTTAGGCTGGTCAAAGGTCATCTGGGTTGGTCAAAAGTCACTTGGCTTGAATAGTGGTCACTTTGATACTTTCTAGGCTGTGATTCCCAAAAAAAAATATTAAAACTGTAATTCGCAAAAGCACTAAACTTGAAGACTGTGATTAACAATTGATTCTATATCTTAATTACTACAAACTTAACATGCCATAGAATAATTTATTTATTATATAAAAATTATTCTTTTTTCTATGACTCTACCATTGAAATTTTTTTGATTTTCTATCAATATCTTACACCCTCCGATTCATTTTAGTTGTCCAATTTCCTTATTTGGCAAAATCATATCATTGTCCTATTTTTTTATTGTCTATATTTTTTTATCTAAATATCCTCACTTTTACTATTCCTAATACCCAACTACCACCTTTACAATTAATTTAATCAATTAAAATACCCAACTACCCCCCTTTTATACTTCCAATACCCAATTACCACCTTTACAATTAATTTAATCAATTAAATACCCAACTACCACCTTTTTAATGGATCCCATACCACCCTTAATAACCGTAAAAACCCAAATGAGACATCTAAAATGATTCGAAGGAAGTATATTTTAATCAAACATATAAATTTTTATCATGTAAGATTATGAAACATTTTTAAAAGAATAATAAACTACCAGGAAGTTTTGGCATGGTAACCCTGAGGTTTTCGGTTTTCCACGTGGTAACCAAAACTTATAAAAAATCCACACGGTAATCCTGAGGTTTACCAAAATTTTCCACCGTAGCCTTTTTGCACATAAAAACGTTAACAAACGTTATTTTTGAATGCTATCAGTTTCAACCTTTTCCCCCAAAAGATAAATCCCAACTCCACTATCTTTCATCCAAATCATATTTTTTCCCCCAAATCCAAAGATGGTAGAGTTAAGATTTATGTTTTGGAGGAAAATATTGAAACTGATAGCATTTAAAATGGTGAATCGCATAAATAGTCGTACAACAACCTTAACGTTTCAAAATTAATGTTTGCTAATGTTTTTTTTTTGTGCAAAACGGTCACGGTGGAACAATTTGGTAAACCTCAGGGTTACTGCATGGATTTTTTAAAAGTTTTGCTTACCAAGTGGAAAACCCAAAACCTTCGGGTTACCACGTGGAATTTCCATTAAATATGTAAACTGAATATAAAAAATATAAATTTTTAGATTAAGATTTAATATTGTGTATATGAAAACATAAAAATAAATTATTTCATTTTGTCTATTAATGGTTAAGTCACTTCTTAATGAAGCAAAATTTAATTTTATTTAAGATTTATGATAAAAAAATTTATAATTATATATAAGGAATTATATTTATAGTCAAACAGTAATTAGTATATTTTTTAATTACTTAAGTTTTTCCTTAAATATCAAGTCAATCATCAAAAGTTTCTATATCAATAATAGAAAAAAGGCGGCAAAAATTTTAATGAACACGTGATATGTGTCCCTAATTGTTTCTTAATAAGTAGATTTTTTTGGTGGTAATGGAAAATTGTGAATACTTTTTTTAATGATGAAACTTTCATTACCATGAGAATAATCTATCATGCAAATTTACACTATAAATCTTCTCATTCCCACCATTTACAACCGATTACCAAACAGGCTGTTAGTTCTGTACAATTCCTTAAAGATTGATCCATGTATACTAGAGCCATTTTTTCTAAATGGGTGGTGAATGGTGATGGGTGGACTATATTGTTATGTTTTGCATTGATGACATTTTTGTTCATATAATTTAGGCTATACTAATTGTTAATAAGGATTAATATTAATAATGGAGTTCCCATCTCAAATATGCATGAAATAAGCCTATTTAAAGTAAGGTTATGTTCAAGATATGTTATTTTAACATCCATGGACCAACCATTAATGGAAGAAGTATGTTTATTAAATGAAGTATAAAGGAGGGAGTATGCTTATAAATTTAATAATCAGTCTCTTAGGATTTATAGATTTACATTTCCTATAAAATCATATACATGTTATTTTGACTAATGATAGTGTTAACTAACTTAACAGGAAGAAGACTTGAAGACTTTCCGACAATGGGGAAGCAAAATTCCTGGTCACCCAGAAAATTTTGAGACTCCTGGAGTTGAAGTTACAACTGGTTTAGCTTCTTTTCTGCTAATCATTCCTCATGAACTTGTTTAATTAAAGACACACTCCAATCAATGGTTAATCTCATTGTGTTTCTTATTACGCAGGGCCACTCGGTCAAGGTATTGCCAATGCAGTTGGTTTGGCTCTTGCTGAGAAGCATTTAGCTGCTCGATTCAACAAACCTGATGCTGAAATCGTTGACCATTACACGTAAAAGTTTCTTTTCTTTTGCTCGTTGTTTTTGTTGTTTTTATGCTCATGTCAAGACCTATGTTAACTAGACCCTTTCTTTTAGCGCACTTCATTTTAGTCTCGAAAAATGTTATTTCTCGCAAACTAGTCGAGTTAGACTTTTGGATGAGCATCGTGAGTCACGAGTCTAACTGTTTGAACAACATAAGCCAAAGATGGTTACGATTATATTTGATGTTTTACTTTGGTTATACATCTCTGAATTTCAGATACTGTATACTTGGTGATGGTTGCCAAATGGAAGGGATAGCTCAGGAAGCTTGTTCACTTGCTGGTCATTGGGGTCTTGGAAAATTGATTGCTCTATATGATGATAACCACATTTCTATTGATGGTGATACTGCCATTGCCTTCACTGAGAGTGTTGACACGAGGTTTGAGGCCCTTGGCTGGCATGTTATTTGGGTCAAGAATGGTAACACAGGGTACGATGAAATTCGTGCTGCTATCAAGGAAGCTCAGGCCGTCAAAGACAAACCCACTTTGATTAAGGTAATCTCCATTCTATCATTGCTGCTATATATTTGGATTTTAAAATTGAACTCTATCTGATGCATTTGCTTAATTATGTTTTTTAGGCGTAGATGAGGCTTGCTAAAATTTAATTTCACTGATAGGTCCAAGGCCGTAACAACATTTTTTATGTTATGAAATAAGCATTTTATTGATAACATGATCTTTTTTGCATATGCAGGTTACAACAACCATTGGTTTTGGTTCTCCTAACAAGTCAAATTCATACAGTGTGCATGGAAGCGCATTAGGTGCTAAGGAAGTCGAGGCTACAAGGCAGAATCTTAGTTGGCCTCACGAGCCATTCCATGTTCCAGATGAAGTTAAAAAGTAAGCAATACATGATAGCATTATCGTACATTTTCCTTTATATTTGTGATCTGGTGTAAAATTTCTGTATTTCGCAGGCACTGGAGCCGCCATACTACTGAAGGAGCTTCCTTGGAAGCCGAGTGGAATGCCAAGTTTGCTGAGTATGAGAAGAAGTACCCTGCAGAAGCAGCAGAGTTGAAGTCTATCATTACTGGTGAATTGCCTGCTGGTTGGGAGAAGGCACTTCCTGTAAGTTGCTTACTTATTGATCTCGCTTCTCGTATATAATCAATAGATTTAAAAATCGTAATTCTATTTGCAGACATACACACCTGAAACCCCAGGTGATGCAACCAGAAACCTATCACAACAATGCTTAAATGCCCTTGCGAAGGTTCTTCCAGGACTCATTGGTGGCAGCGCTGATCTTGCATCTTCAAACATGACCTTACTCAAAATGTTTGGAGATTTCCAAAAGGACACACCCGAGGAAAGAAATGTTCGTTTTGGTGTCAGGGAACACGGAATGGGAGCCATTTGTAATGGTATTGCCCTTCATAGTCCAGGGTTCATCCCTTATTGTGCTACCTTCTTTGTGTTCACTGACTACATGAGAGGAGCAATGAGAATCTCAGCCTTGTCAGAAGCTGGAGTCATCTATGTTATGACCCACGATTCTATTGGTCTCGGAGAAGATGGGCCTACTCACCAGCCCATCGAGCACTTGGCAAGTTTCCGTGCCATGCCCAACATCCTAATGCTCCGACCAGCTGATGGAAACGAGACTGCTGGTGCATACAAGGTTGCTGTTGAACAAAGAAAGACACCGTCTATTCTCGCTCTTTCTAGACAAAAGCTTCCAAATCTGCCTGGAACATCCATTGAAGGTGTTGAGAAAGGAGGGTACACCATAACAGACAATTCGTCGGGCAACAAGCCTGATGTTATTCTCATTGGAACTGGTTCTGAACTAGAAATTGCTGCTAAAGCTGGAGATGAGCTAAGAAAAGAAGGAAAAGCTGTCAGAGTTGTATCACTTGTATCCTGGGAGTTGTTTGATCAACAATCTGATGAATACAAGGAGAGTGTCCTTCCTTCAGATGTAACTGCAAGAGTAAGCATTGAGGCTGGATCAACTTTCGGATGGGAGAAAATCGTTGGCGCAAAAGGAAAGGCCATTGGTATTGACAAGTTTGGAGCAAGTGCACCTGCAGGAAGGATATACAAGGAGTATGGCATTACTGTTGAAGCTGTTATTGAAGCTGCAAAATCGGTTTCTTAGGTGTTGTCCTTGAGGATTCTTTTTGCTTCATGTTTTGCATTTTTGTTGAGTGGACAAGGCTCATAGTGAGTTAATGGCCTACTGTGTTGCGCTAAGAAACATAAACACTATATTGAAAGTAAATTTATATATGTCAATGGATAAACTTCCAAGGCCTTCTTACAGTATTAATGTTTGTTACTCATATTGAAAACTTAGATCCTATTGCGGTATGGACACCCACTTATGACAGTGACATGTATCCTGATCAGGAGGAAATGTATGCTTAATAATGCTAAGATTTCATTATAGTAAAACTAATCCACCATATAGTGCTCATTCCATGTAATGCGTAGTGGAATGCAGAATTATAATGCAAAAGTCTTAATCCTAAAATTAATACTTAACTTCAATGACAAATTCTTATTCCCCCGTTTATGCAGTGCTCCTAAATGTTTGGGTGTAAATTTGACCGCTTTTCTCTAGTATTCCCTGTGATGGGCGTATGGGTATGGATTGTTCGTCACCTTCTCTCACCAGACCTTGCTTTCAAGCGGAACATTGGGTATATGTTGATGATAAGCACCATTAAAAAAATTCCTCGATAGATTTCTAGCAACTAACAATCAATTTTTTGGGTAATAGAACTTTAGTTGATACTTCTTGTCGAAATATAATATAAGTAGATAAATGAACCAAACAAAAACTAAAGCATGCATTTTTCTCTTCAAACAAAACGAAATTTAGAGACCAGACTAACTAAACTATACTCTGAATTAGTTGTTATCTGTCTTTAGGTATAAAATTGAAATAAGTATCGTCTATGCAATATAAACCCTATAAGGTAACAACACATTCATCCTCAAGCAAGGTTTTCAGGATTGGGATTCTATGTAAGATTAAAATCATCAGGTGGGATCGGATCGTAGGATCAGTCGAGATTCTAAATATTTGCAGAAATAACAAGTTGTACCATGATCATGTTTATTGTTTGATCATTTTCAATATAAAAAAGCACCAAAAACATGTAAAGTACATTGAAATATCCTTCTTACTTATTAAATGTTGTTTGAATCTGTTTTCTTTATGAAATGACAAAATGATAAACCATAGTCAACAAAAAAGAACACAGATACTAGCAAAACACAATGTCAAAATACAAGTTTCAATATAATCAAAATATATATTATGACATTAATCATATCCAAAGTTTCATCATATATCACTCATTTAGGGTTCAAATGTTCAATACTAACAAATAAAATCATCCAACAAATTAGTATAAAAAATCATACTTATAAAAATCAACAAACAGAAGTAGAATTTATTTCCAAAATCAAACAAATCCCACAAACCAAATGATCATCCACAATCATAAAATCTCCAACAAATAAAATCCAAACAAGACACAAAAAAGAATCATACAATACTAATTACTAATAAAAATAACAAACAAATGACAATAATGGTACCCATGGACGACATTCGAGTATTCTAATAGCAAAAGTAAAATAAAAAACGAGACAACCATGGACATAGGATTTTCGAACAAATAAAATCAAATTGAAAAGCAGATTGAACATCATGGACATTCCCCATCTCTAGCTAAAAGATGACAGCCATGTTTTGAACCTAAAAAGATGACATAAATTTAGGATTTTCGAACCTAAATCGAAATTTGGAGACCACTTTCGAGGCATGAGAGTTGAACGGGAGCAGGTCAATAAAGATGGTGATTGATGATGTAGATCGAAAAGCAGATTGAATTATTGTCCAAAAAATCATACTCGTGAGGAGTAAGTTTGGAACGGTTTGCAAAAGGAAAAGAGGACTCATCAAAAATAACGTGTCGCGAAATTATTATTTTACTCGATGCGATGTCATAGCACTTATAACCTCGATGTGATGACGGATATCCCAAGAAGACACATGGAGAGGAGCGGGGTTGAAGTTTGTGAATTTTGGTGGAAGGAATGAGAGGAAAACATAAGCACCCAAAAACCCGAAGATGTGAATAAGTAGGAGATTTATGATAAAGTAAATGAGTGGGAGTAAGATGGCCAAGTAATTTGGATGGAAGAATATTGAGAAGATATGTGGCGGTATTTAAGGTGTGAGGCCAAAAATATGGGGGAAGAGAAGCATGACATAATAAAGTCCGAATAATATTATTGATGGATCGAATTTTTCTTTCGGATTTTCCATTTTGGGAGGATGTTTGTGGACAAGAAAAACGAATAATAATACCCCGACTCGCACAAAATTGGTGAAAATTGTTATTGTCAAATTCACCCCCGTGATCGCATTGGAAAGATTTTATATGGAGCTCAAATTGCGTGCGAACATAAGAATGGAAATTAACAAATATATCATAGGAAAATTTGCTCAAAATAATCCCAACTATCACTCGTTGGCCAAAAATAATCCCAACTATCAATTATTTTTTAATAATCCCAACTATTCTCATAATTTGTTGAAAACATACCCACCCCCTTGTTACCGGCCAAAACATGTAACTTTTCCACTTTTTAGTTTTATTTTTTCACTTAATGTTTAAAATTAACTCTTCCCCTACATCTATTAATCAAAAAAGAAAGAAAAAAGTGGAATTATTACTTGTTGTATACGGTTAAAAGTGAGGCTGGTACGTTTTCAACAAATTATAACAATAGTTGGGATTATTAAAAAATAATTGATAGTTGGGATTATTTTTGGCCAACGGGTGATAGTTGGGATTATTTTGAGCAAATTTTCCTATATCATATACTTGAGATTTGCGAAATAAAGGAAATGTCCACAAATAATTGGTGAAATGATCAAGATATAACACATAATATTTGTACCCGGATGGGCTTGAAACAGGAGATGTCCATATATCACTATGTATTATTTCAAAAGGACGAGTACATGTCGATGTAGAATTATAAAAGGGAAGACTAACATGTTTTCCTAGAAAGCACGATTGACAAAAAAAAGATGGATTTTTATTACATTCAATAGACTTAGAAGAAGACAAAAAATCTAAAATAGTGTTTCCCGGATGACCCAAACGAGAATGCCAAGTACTAGAGGATAACGCCGAAAAAGCAGAGGATGATGAAGAGGTAGCTCCATGTGTCAAGTGGAAAGGATAGAGATCGCCAGTGCTATTAGACCGCATGATTATATTCTTTGTGTCCAATTTCGTCACGGAAAAACCGGAAGGATCAAACTCAATGGAAACATTATTATCGCGAGTAAATTTTCGGACAAAAATAAGATTTTTAATGAGTGTGGGAGAATGGAGAACATTTTTTAAGACTAAAGGTTGGGATGGGGAAGGGATAGATACATGACCATGACCTTTTACGGGAAGCTTAGCATCATTACCAACAATAATAGAATGAGAATTAGATGACTTTAAAGGAAAGTAATTCAAGAGAGTACCTTTAGAGTGGGTCATATGAGATGTAGCACCGGTGTCCATATAATATTCCTCATCCGGAGAAGTCAAGGGAAAAGTATGCAAAGCTTGATCATAATACAGCTGGCCACGGTGGTGGCTGTGGTGGTGCCGGCCACCTTGACGTGGTGGACGGAAATTGCCACGAAAATTATTATAATTGCGAGGCTCAAAATTATCAGAAAAATTTGAATTTTGCGAGAAATTATTCGAGACGAAAGTAGCGGGATGATATTTGGGAGATGAAGCCATGAAGAAAGGTTAAGAAAAAAATGTTTTAGAGGAGAAAGAAAGGTGAGGAAAGCAACCTAGCAACTGATACCATAAGAAGTGATTTGGGAGAAAGATTGGATGCCTTCTCATTATCATCATAAGAATATATACAAGATTAATCTATGGTTTTTAGGAAACTAAATAATTACAATATATTCCTAATATTATATTCTAACATATAAAGATACACTAAATAAATAATATATGCAAAATATTCTTTGAGAATATTTATTATTCTAGCATGAAGCAGAAGGTTCGGAAGATGAAGAAGAAGCTGCAGCTGGTTTGAAGGAGGAGAGTGAAAGCGGCGGGATATTTTTAAGGTTAGGGTTATTTAGGGTGTATTTAGGGAAATATTATAAACAGGCCCAAACAAAGCTGACACAACTAAACAAGTGGGATCAGTAGAATCTTATAAAAATCGCGACCCCACACGATTCCAAGTGATCCCATCGATCCTATGAGCGATCCCACACGATTCCGATTCCAGGCATTGATTTGGGTCGTAGGATCGCACGATCCAAGTCACGACTTTGATAACCATATCCTCAAGTATGTGTGTTCAACTTCATTTCAAATTATTCAAGGTGTCTAAGTGTTAGGAGTTTTATTTTTATACCGCAAGTGCACGAGTGTTGTAGCACAATTACGGGCCAAACCATAAGGAGACCTAGTTTAAAAAGTATTACAGTCAACCAATCGCTATCGAATAACCAATAATCAAGAAAAACAAAGAAAATGCATTATTGGTTATTGATTTTCAATGAATTATTAATAATAATAGCTAATATTAAAATTTTTTTTGATTTATAAAACACTTATTTATAAGTAGTTATGTATGATGTCTAATGTTAAACGATCTTATTTAATATTATTTTAATTTTTAGCACATAAGCATAAGAAACTATGTTAAAAATAAATTTTAGTTTCAACAAGTTGTTTTGAACACAAATTATAAAATTAATTCATATGAAATAATTTAAATTATGATAGCATTCATATATTAACAAACTTTTTAAATAATAATACAAATATATAATAAAAAAAACACCTTGTGTTGTATATAGGACTATCTCAATGTTGAAAAAGACTCATTTTAATCTTATTGACCACTCTAAGATTGTAAGTGACACTTTGAGGTTATAAGTGATCTCTTTATAATAATTTAAAAATAGATCAATTTTTAAATGTAAGTGGTCAATTTAAGATAATGCACAAAAATTATTGTGTGAGACCGTCTCACTATCAAATTGTCTCACATGTATGCTAATTAAGTAACTTAATTAATACAAATTATAACAAAATCACAATATGGACTCCTTTTTCGAGGTAGTCTCATTGAGAAACGGTCTCTCACAATAGTCTTTATCATTTTAAGATAGTAAGTGTTGTACAATAGTCAACCCAATCGAAATGATGTTCACCGTTTAATGTCTGTCTCCCCTAAGAATTTGTGAATTAAAAAACATTTAACTAATTACAATCAATTGTATCCATTTTAAAAAAGAAAAAAATAAAGAGGAATTTATAGTCCAAATGAAACAACATGTATGCATTAGCAACATTACAAATGCAATTCAATTTTCCATTTTAATTCTGATCATCATAATTTCATTCTCCATTTTTTTCTCTCGAAATAAAAATCCATTTCTTTTATTTGATCAAGATTAAATTCAAGTGAATTTATGACATCAGTTGAAAAATAAATTATGGAGGTGGGTTCTTGAGGTTGAATTAAAAAAACGTAGGTATTTGAAATATATAGAACATTTACATCAGAAGAAGAAATATTAGGACGAAAAAAGAATATTTCATGTAATAATAAGTAGTTTTAGAGCCGGTGTATCCTTCCTCTCTCTTGGCGATTCTTCGAGTGATTCGAGCGACTCTATCGTGTCTCATTGGCATAGGCATGACAGGTAAAGGAAGAGGAAGGCCTAAGAAAGGCGAACATCGTGCTTAAGGTAATAGTGCAAGGAATCATTCTGTTTCCCCAGAATCAAACTGTTTGAGTACTTTGGGTTCTGAAATTGAAATCCTAATTTCAACCCTTAATCAGTATAAGAAACCCCAACCACACACGAAGCCCATCTTGTCGAATTGGATTGAAGCAGAAAACAAGTCTAAGGAGATAAGATTGAAACCTACAGTGGAACCAGCACCGGTGCAGGTTGGAGAACGAGTTGTCCACGCAAATTCAGGTAAAATTCTTCAAATCAGTAAAGAAGATGTAACTAATGAAAATTTGTTTTTGGAATCATCTGTGGAGTGTTATGTACTTGGGGCTAACCTCGCTCTTCAAGCTATTGAAGGTTTTGTCAAAAGAATATGGAAGAATTTGGCTATTGTTAAGGTGGGATTATTAAGTAAAGGAGTCTTTATTGTGCGTATGGCGTCGAATCTAGATAGGGATATTGCTTGCAACATGAGAAAAATGTTGTTTGACAAAAATCCAAATATGGTAAAGCTATGGACTCCTAACACCTCAGCTAGTAATGCAAACCAAACATCCATGCCTATTTGGGTGAAACTCTAAGCCTTTGAACATGAATATTGGAGGGACTCAACACTAAGGAAGATTGCAAGTATGTTAGGCCCGGTTATACGCGTGGATAACGCAACAACTAAACATGAAAGAATGTTGTAGGCTAGGGTTATAGTAGACTTGCGTGTGTATGGTGAGTTTCTTGACGAGATTTGCTTCATCAACGAACATGAGGAACTACTTAATGAAAAAGTTGTGTATGATTGGAAACCAATATACTGTGGTAAATGCAAGGAAATGGGTCCCATTGAGGGGAAGTGTAGGATGGGTGAACCAAGAAAAAGGGTAACTAAGCCTACACCAAGACCACCAAAAGAGGGTATGACAGGAGCACCCAATAGGGAGGTCAAAGAACTGTGAAATGTGGCCATCACCTCAGTGCAGACTATGTCTCAAGACCATCAGGAATTTAGAGAAGATGCTACCCAACCCTCGAGGAAACATAGTTAGGTGTTTGTACGGGGACCCCTTGACTCCCCATCCAAACTGTCTCGTACCCCTTGTAACACAATCGAGATCATCTCAACTAACACAACCGGAGAAATGGTAATAACTATTGTAGAGGTGAGCACCGATCCTGGAAAGAGAGGTGACTGCCCCCCCCCCCCCCCCCCATAAATGATTAATCTACGTCTTCCCAGGGGAGGCAGTATGTCTACCCCCTAGTATCTAAGGATTCTAGGGTATTCTTTACCCTTTTAGCCTATTAAAAGTTTTGGTGAATTCAACGTCATGGTCGCAGGTTAAGCTCTAATGATGGTTTGGTTCAATGTATTGTTGGCTTGAAATGTATCTGTGTTGTGCAATGTCAAATAACAACTACAGCGTTCTACTAGAATTGGAATTTAGTATTAGTTTGGAGTGCTGGTTTGAATTGAATGCTATTTCTAGGTGTCTTTCCTCTCAATGGGTGAAGAAAATTCGTATCCCCATCCTAGCTGTCTTTTTGTATATTCTGCACTCCTCAATCCAGAGATATATTGTTGTCCTTTTGCTAATGATCTGGTTTTTGAGTGCTTTTTTGCGGAACCTGGTGGTGGGTGCTGGTGGCCTGACATAGTGTATGGATTGATTTTTGGAGACTGGATGCTTTTGTTATCTCTTGTATCTTGCTGGATGTTGAAGAATTGGTACTCTAATGTTAAGTTTAGATACTATTTAAACTTGTACATGTTTTCAGCTTTGGGCTTTTTGTAGTTGCTTAGTTAAGGTTTGGCTTTAATGCCTTTTTGTAATTGGTCTTATATGGTATAGTATCAAAGTATAGGTGATATTTCTTTTGGAGATGTCGCTCCCTGCCTAGCGGATGACGAAGGGTTTATTTTGTTCCCTAGGAGCTTCATTTGGGTGGGAATTAGTCTTTTGAACCAATGATGTAAGCTTCGGCTATTTTTTCTGCCATCTTATAAATTCAGGAAAACCTCTTTGAATACTACATTTGTTGTAGCTCAACTAATATTAATAATGCCCTTTAATTTGTAATGGTGCAATGTTCCTTATTCATAATTATTATTTGGGAAATTATCATTGGTGCCCCTGTGTTTTGGCCTTTTATCAATGGTCTACAATCTTTTTTTTTTTTCCAATAGCACCCCTGAAGTTCAGTCTAACCAACAACCGTGACACTTTTGCCCTTTTTTCTGTTAAACTTAACGGTAAACTCAATATTTAACCTAACCATGGTTAATCTTCTTTAATTCCTTTCTTCTTCAACCTTTTCTTTCACAAAAATGGTGTTTTCTCTCTCTACCTCTTCCCACCATAGCTTCCTCTTCCTCACAATCCCATTCTCTCTCATCCTCTTCACTCAATCATACTTTGCAATTTCGTTCTATATTCATCAACAATCTTGAAATGGCTTGAAATCCTGTTAGAAACTAACATGTTTTGTTTTTAATCCAGGTATATGATCTCATCAAACCTTTCTGATTAACATTATGCGTAAACATACAAATCCATTAAACTTTAAAGCAAACCTGAAGTCTTTGAATAGCTTGTTGAAAAGTGGGTACAGAAGAAGTAGAAGGGACTGAACTGGGGTCACCATTGTCAGAAAAACTCTGTTGCAAAGTGGAAGCGCCAGGACTTGAAGACGCAAAAAAGCGTCGTTGAAGTGGTTTAAAACAAAATTGGTGAGTTGGGCAAAATATAAAGGAAGAAAATTTATGGGGTTTGTAGTTATGGGGTTTAAGAACAGAAATGACTAATGGAAGATTGAGTACCCCCATTTAAATTTACAAAAAAATGGAGAGAATTTATCAAAATGGTGTAATTGGGTTTGATTTGAGCAGCTCGATTATTGAGGTATGTTCATCTCCATGATCATTATGATTCAAAGTTTTGGTCTTTAAGGTTGTTAATGGAGAAGAGATGTATGTTTGGATAGTGGGTTTTGGGTTTTAGGGATGAAGAAAGTGAGATAACGAGGGTGAGGTGAATAAAAGTGGACTATGGTTTGGAATAGATGAAGAGCAAGGAGATGAAGATGATGATGAAGAGCAGAGAGAATGTTCAAGGAGGGAAAAACAAGAGCCAAACTCATTCAGTTAATCATATACAAACCATGGTTTGATTTTTAAAAAACTTAACGGTAAGTTAACGGAAAGTCGTTAAAAGTGTCACGGTTGTTACTTAGACTGAACCTCAGGGGTGCTATTGGAAAAAAAAAGATTGTAGACCATTGATAAAAGGCCAAAACACAGGGGCAGCATTGATAATTTCCCTTATTATTTTTACTATTACAATAATTATTATTTTCAAAAAATGTTTTAAAGCCGGGCTCCCTTTCTCTCTCTTAGCGATCCCTCAAGTGATTTCTCGATCGACTCTATTGTGCATCCTACACTGCCATGGCAGGTAAAGGAAGAGGGAGGCCACCTACGAAGAAAGGAGATCAACATGCTACAGGGTACTCTACTAAAAATCGATCTATTTCATCGGATTCAGATTGCTCGAGTTCTTGCGGTTCCGACATCGAAACCCTAAATTCAACCCCTAAAAAACCCCAATCACATACGAAGGCTACATTGTCTAATTGGATTGAAGCAGCGACTCAGTCTAAGGAGGCAAGACTGAAACCCATGGTGAAACCTACACAGGCGCAAGCTGGAGATCGTACGGTTCACACAAAGTCAGGTGATTTTGTTAAAATCTGTAAAGAAGATGTAATGGATGAAATTGTGTTTTGGGAATCATCAGTGGTATGTTATGTTCTAGGGGATAATCCCCCACTTCAAGTTATTGAAGGTTTTGTTAAAAGAATATGGAAGAATTTGGCTATTGATAAGGTGGGTTTGTTAGGTAAAGGAGTCTATATTGTGCGGATGTTGTCGATTTTAGATAGGGATAAGGCGTGCGACATGAGTGGAATTTTGTTTGACAAAAAACCGTTTGTGGTAAAGCCATGGACCCCTAAGACAACAGCTAGTAAGGCAAACCTACCATCCATGCCTATTTGGGTGAAGCTCCTAGCTTTAGAACTTGAATTTTGGAGTAAATCGACCCTGAGAAAGATTGCAAGCGTGCTAGGCCCGGTTATACGCGTGGATAACGCAACAACTAAACATGAACGAATGTTGTAATGCTAGGGTACTAGTAGAAATGAATGTATGAATTACCTGATGAAATTTACTTCATCAATGAGAATGAGGAACTGGTAAATCAAAAAGTTATGTATGACTAGAAACCAATCTTTTGTGGTAAATGCAAGGAAATGGGTCACACCGAGGGGAAATGTAGGATGGATGAACCGAGAAAAAGGATAAATTAGCCTATACCTAGAGCAACAAAGGAGGGAAAGATAAGAGCACTTGGGGGTAGGTCAAGGAGCCGTCAAATGTGCCCAACACCTCAATACAGTCTGTGTCCCAAGCCCAACAGGAATCCAGAAAGGATGCTATCCAATCCTCGAAAAAGCATGGTCAAATGCTTGTACAAGGAACCCTTGACCACCATCCAAACGGTCTCAAACCCCTTGCCACAAAATTGAGATCTACTCTACTAATGCAGCCGGGGAAGTAGTCATAACTACTGTAGAGGTGAACACCGATCCTGGAAGGAGAGGTGACCCCCCTAATGGTTAGTCTTTGTCTTCTTAGGGTAGGTAGCATGTCTACCCTTTGGAATTAAAGGCTTATAGGGCTATCCTTCCACCCTTAAGTCTCCTTGTAAAGTTTCACAGGGTGAACTGTTCTCTTAAGGCTAGAAGACCGTTTTCTATGTCTTTTGGATTGCTACTATAACTAGCATTTGATGAGATAGTTGTATGGTCTGATACTGGATTGATTACACGGTATGGTACTGTTGCTGATATGTTATATGTAGGATCTACGAATCTTCTCCTTGTATGGAGCTGCTGCCCTTGATGTCTTTATTATTGAGGGCTGTATGATGCCTTAAGATAAGCGTGCTGCTACTGCTACAGACTATTCTCCTCGATGCCTGTTGGTTTGCTATCCTGTAGGATCAAATGGAATTTGTGTTTTCTTGAGAGCCTTATGTGCAGTATCGTTAAGTAGGTTGTTTTTCTATGAGCTTGGCATCATTAACTTATTGCTCTGAGTTCTTGTGTGCTGCTGCCAGAGTGATGGGAGGCTAGTACTGGTTTTGTCATATACAGATAATGATGGTGGTTGGCGAGCCTTTCGTGAGATTGTTGTTTAATCATTCTAGACTCCTTGAGCAAGTTCGTTGGGTTTTTGATGCCGCTGATCTTAAGTAAGAGGCTGTTCACTATCAAGATTAATGGCGTTTTCATGTTTTGAGCTTTGGGCTTTGTTTTTTTTTTTCTTTTTTATGCATAGTTAAGATCTGTTTGTTATTGTACTTATTGAGCTGAACGTATGCTAAACCATACGCCAACTGTTAGTCCTCACTCTATGTGCTGCTGATTCTGTTGCATCGTATGCTGGTAGCTGCTTTGTGCACTCAGTTCAGAGTGCTTCTCTCTATCGGTAGTTGCTCTCTGTACAGCCTAAGTTAGTGCTTGGCTTTAAGTTGGTCTACTATAGAATTATGCTAGCATGTGGTGTTGATCTAGGGACTTTGTGATGCTCTGATTTGCTTGTTGAGGTTATACAGATGCTAATGTTTTGGTAGTAGTGCACATTGTACTGATCATGGGTTAGAAGTTGTTAACTGGTTATCCAATATCAAGTCCACTTACTTTTCACTTGTAAAAATCTTGAGCCATAGGCTTTTTGTTTTTTTTCGTAGGTTTGTTCTGGCCTTGATGCCATTTTGTATATGACCTTGTATGGTATTTTTTCTCTGTATAGCCTGGTGATATGTTTTTTTTGGTGATGTCGCACCCTGCACAGCGAATGACGAGGGGCTTGTCTCTTGTAGCTTTGGTAGGGCGGGTCATCTTAGTCTTTTGAACCGATGTTGTAAGCTTCGGCTATTTTTCCTGGCATTTTATAAAATTTACCTTGTCAAAAAAATAATGTATTTTCAAATTCCAATATATGTTAATTATGGTCCCAATTCAAAGTCTTTAATAATGATCATTAAATTAATCATCCTAATTATTCTTAGTCTTAATCGTGCTTAGCATTTAAGATTGTTATAGTCATCCTTTTTCATGATGTCACATTTGTTAAATGGAGGGAATATTTTTCATAAGAAGATGAGAACTCATCAATTTTTGAGGTTGCTTATGTCAACCATTTTTTTAGTATTATGTATAGATTAACAAGACCAATAACCAAAACATTTCTACCTCAACTTTTGTATTTCGTATTAAATTGTTTTTCATTTAACAAGACCAATAACCAAGACAATTAAGAATTAAGTTGTAACTTAAGTGGATTTTAGAATATTCAATTATCCCAAGAAAACAATAACCAAAACATTTCTCAATAAACTGATCCAAATGCATATTATGGTTCATACCAAGCACTTCAAAGAAAACTACTCACTAATTATATTCATAAAGCCAACTAAATTTGATAAACAAACATAAACAATAATACGAAACATAATGAAAGGATTAGAAAAGTAATGGTACCTTAACCAGGGGCGGACCTAATATGGGTGTTGGGGTTGCATATGCAACCCCATTAAAAAAAAAAATCAAAAATGTAGTTCTAAAGTCTTGAACCCATGACCTTTTGATAAATATCAATACTCCAAACCACTAGGCTACAACACTTACCAATGATAATTAATAATTTTAACTATATTAATACTTAAAAATAGTAATTAATAACTATTAAAAGAAAGAAATATTTACCTATTTTGTTTCCTTTTGAATTTTGATTAATTATTATAATTAATAAATTTTTAATTTAATAACTATTCAGTTTCCTACTTTCCTCTGTCCAATGTCCATGCTCGGGTCTCGATTCTCGAAGAGACGAAGACTCTCGTGACGTCGTCTGTACTGCCAGTGCCGCTGTGCCGCCTGAGAATGAAGACTTGAACTGTGTCGAAGGATTTGTTGAAGAAATTGGGTATAATTCTAATATTTTTTATACTTTTATTGTTTTATAATATGTTTTATAATGGGTAATTGGGTAATTGGTATTATTCTTAATTTCTAATATGTTTTAGTTTTATAATGGGTGATTGATATATGGGTATAATTCAGTTTCGTTGAATTTGGGTATTATTCTTAATTTCTAATATGTTTTAATTATAATGGGTGATTGATAATGTTGGGGATCATAAATCCCAGTTACGTAAAAGGTCCAGAATACCCTTGGTCAACAAGTCAAAGGTCAAGGTATGACAAACAAAGTCAGCATCATTAAGTCTGATTATGCATGAAGACCATAACTGAAGTAGCAGTTAACCGGTCAAGGACGTTTCCATACATAACTTCTCTATGTCCCGGATAACCGCCCTCCACTATGTCCCTTACACTTCTGAAAACCGTAGCGGTTATCGACACGGAAATAACCGCTGGTACAGTAGTAACTTCCATGGATGTTTCCCCTTTAAAAGGAAGAATCGACTCCAATGATCAGGTTACGCAATCTTACTCTAAACACTTATTACATTCACCTTTTCCTGAATCTGACTTAAGCATCAGAGAGCCCTTCCGGGACATTAGGCCCCCGGGTTAGCTTTCCTTGTGGTTGCAGGAACACAGCACGCGGAGGTCAGATCTTCCCACTTCCTTACAACTGAAGGTACTTCCCCTAAACTTCCCCTATTACAAATTTGACCGTTTCTTAACCGAAACAGTTTGGCGCTGTCTGTGGGGAAGACAGAAGTATTATCCTTCAAAACACCAGAAACTCCACCCAAAGTCTAAGACATGGCACCAAGAAGAACAAATACCAAAGAAGCGTCTGTTGCCCGCAGCACTGACACTTCCACTTCACGACGTGAAAATCGACCAGTTACAAGGCAGGATCTTGACGCTCTTGCCAACAACCTGTCCCGAACCTTTGCTGAACAGTTGCGCAATGTGGCTACCCAACAGCCCTCTTCGGCCCCGAACAATCCAGACATTAATGCCACTTTAGCGACAATGACACAGCAAATCCAGGATTTGCGAGCACTGGTTGCAGAACAAAACAAGGCTCCTTCCGAACAAGTTCGACAGGAGGTCGATGAGAATCCAGCCCATTCCCGGGCAAAAACTTCACAACCGATTCCTTCCAAAAGAGATAATTCTCACTGTATCTCCTCCAGAAGACATACGAGCGATCTGAGGACTCACCTCGACAGTCGCCGGAGAGAAAGAAGCAGTAATGTTCAAAGCTTCATAGATGCAAGAAGATGACAAAGATCCAAAAATTTTCAGGATCGGGCGGTTACAGACTATGTGGCAGAATCCTCTGCTAACCCCCGCGAGAAGGAAGCGCCTATGTTACTGAACTCTCCCTTATCAGCGGACATTCTAGCCACGCCTAATCCGTCTAAAATAAAGGTGCCCACCATACCTCCATTCTCTGGTAGTCAATGTCCTGAAGAACACATGATTGCCTACAAGAACGTCATGGTTCTGTATACAACGGACCCTTCTCTCCTATGCAAGTTCTTTCCGATCACCCTCACAGGCCTAGCCCTGACATGGTTTACATCGCTTCCTAACGGAAGCATACATAGTTTCTCTGAACTCGAGGCCAAGTTCCTCAGTCACTTCACAGCGTCGAAAAGACAAGAAAAATCTAACTTCCATCTGTTAAGCATCACACAACAGGATGGAGAGTCTCTATCCGCCTACCTGCAGCGATTCCATGACGGAGTACTGGCGGTTACAGACTTGGAAGAGTCGATTGCTGTTTCGGCTCTGATCAACGATGAAGTTTATGGTTTTATTCTTCATTATCCTCCATTGTTAAGGTCCTTAACAATGGAGGATAATGAAGAATAAAACCATAAACTTCATGAAAAACAAACCATAAGATTCAAATTACATAAACATAAAACACTAATTCAAATTAAAGGAAGATTAAAGTATAATGAAGGATATGATTAACAAAAGCATGAATGAAAATTAAGAGTTCTAAAACTATGAAATGATAACCTCTATAACCTATGATAACTCCTTAAAGAAACTAAAAACGCATGTATTTATACGAAAGGTTTTGGAAGTCGTACCAAAGAACCGGTTGTGGGAAGTTGTGCATAGCTTTCGTCGAATCTGGGAAGAGTCTCAGTCGAAGCTAGACCAATTCGTCTGTAGCTGCTGTACTTTTGCTTGAAACTGTAATCAGACGTGGCCCAGAATTTGCTTTCAAGCAGCTTTAATTTCACTCTAGAACCTTTTTGCAATACTGATTCGACCGAACATTGGCCAATCTCGGTCGAGATTGGTTACAGAATACTCCAAAGCTTTATGTACTACATGAAATCGATCAAGCTCAACGTAATCATGCCTGAGATCATGCACATTTTCTCCTAAAGGTTTGGAACTTAATCAAATGATATTTGAACTATCCTCATCTTCGATCAAAGCCTTCATGAGCTACGATATGGTGTCAAACTGTATAGTGATGTTGAAAAGACTAATAATGCAGAATTAAGGGTTTGAGTGAATATTCATTTGTATTAAAATATAGTGAAAGGCAAAGCTCTAATTTATACAACTATGATAGAACTAATCTAGGAAATAAATCAAAGACAGAATCAAGAGAACAATTACAAATATAATAAATCTCCCTAATTATATACTTTCCTACACTTCCCCTCAAGTCTGATGTAACTACCTTTGTAAGTATATCAACCAACTGATCTTTTGATCTTACGAAAGGAAGGCTTCTAATCTTATTCTCCGATTTCTCCTTAATGAAGTGTCTATCAATCTTACATGTTTAGTGTGTTCATGTTAAACTGGGTTTTCAGTGATACCGATGACTAATTTATTATCACAAAACAATATGCATGCCTTCTTTTTTGGGAAGTGTAGTTCACTCAGAAATTTCTTTAACCATATGATTTCAGTTATGCCCTTAGCAATACCACAAAAATTTGCCTCTACACTTGATAGAGCAACCACATTTTGTTTCTTACTCTTCCATGTAACCAAGTTTCCTCCAACCAATGTAAAGTACTCAGAAGTAGATTTCCTATCGTTTCGATCTTCTGCCCAATTAGAATCCGTTTAGGCCAAAAGATCTAAGTGCTCATTCTTCTTATAAAATACGCCTCTGCTAATTGTACCTTTGAGATACCCAGAATCTTCATAACTGTTGTCATGTGATGTGTTTGTGGTCGATATATAAATCTACTTACTACTCTGAGTCTCTAACAACGTATGGAATGTTTGGTCGGGTGTGAGCAAGATAGATAAGTTTTCCAACCATTCTCTAATATTGTCCTCTGTCTGCTGCTTTTTCTCCTTTGATCATCTGAAGACATTGATGAGCTATGATAGGTGTATCTACAGGTTTGCAATCAATCATACCAGTTTCTGCCAATAAGTCAAGAATATACTTCCTTTTACCTATAAAGATGCCTCCCTTTGACCTTAGAACTTCAATGACGAGAAAGTACTTTAGTCGATCCAAATCCTTCATTTCAAATTCACAAGACACTTGCTTCTTGAGGGAACAAATCTCTTCTCTATCATCTCCAGTAATGATCATATCATCTACATAGTTGATCAGACATGTGATGCAGCCCTTCTGTCTCTTAAGGAACCATGTGTGATCTGAGTTGCTTTGCTTATACCCAAACTTTGTCATAGCTGTAGTGAATATTCCAAACAATGCTCTCGGAGACTACTTTAAACCATTACACCCTTCACCTGGATTATAATCACTTGAGAAACTTGGGGGAGCTTTCATGTATACTTATTCTTCTTCAATTTTCCTATGGAGGAATGTGTTCTTTACATCAAACAGGTGTAGTGGCCAATCCTTATTTCCAGCAATAGAGAATAAGACCCGGATCGTATCAATTTCGGCTACTAGAGAGAAAGTCTCAGAGTAATCCACTCCATATGTCTGAGTACACCCTTGTGCTACTAATCTAGCTTAGTACCTTTCAATAGTTAATTCCATCAGCTAGGTACTTGATTTAGTACACCCACCTACACCCTAGTAGATCACATTTCTCCCAAGAGCAGTAATTTCTTCTTCCATTGCCTTTTTTCACTTTGGATCCTAGAGAGCTTTGTCAACATTTTTAGGCACATCATTGGAGTAAGGAGCACTATTGAAAGCTATAGCTAAATGTGATAGATTTTTCTTCCTCTCTATGTTAACTGGCTATCTCGATCTTTATGCCTCAAATTCGAGATCATATCTTCTTAGTGGAATTCCGAAGGTGCTTCTGGGTGGTAACTCATAATTGTTTGGTATGTCTACATTAACAAAATTAATAGAGTTATTATCAATCACTTGAGGGACATACGATTTTCCTCTTTGGCACAGGATGATCAATGGGTAGGTTTAGAGTTACTTCTTCCGGCTTAAGATGCTCAATGGTTAGGACTGGAGTAGGCTGAACTAGAGTGAGCTGAAGAGGAGATACTATGTCTTCAAAAACAACATCAGTAGTCTAACCTACTTGCTCTTCTGGTTCCGAACTAATGTCAACTGGACATACAAGCCAGCTCGTCATCATTAGCTCTCTCCCCCTCAGGATGAGGTTGCGTATAATAATAGGATTGTTCAAAGAAATCACATTCCATGGTGGTGTACATCCGATTGTGTAGAGGATCCAAACACCTATACCCCTTTTGATTTACCCCATAGCCAAGAAAAACAAACTTAATTGCCTGTCATTCAAGTTTTGTCCTTGTGTGTTTGGGAAGATGGACATAAGTTATACACTCAAAAACACGAGGAGTAAGGAATGAGAGGAGGGAAGTGAAACAAAATACCCCAATGTGGCAAGTGGAGTTATGTAATTGAGTGGTTTAGAAGGAAGGCGGTTGGGAAGGTAGGTAGCTATGGCAATGCCTTCAGGCTAGAAAGAAGCAGGGGAGACTCTATCAAGAGGGCTCGAGTGATTTCAACTAAGGTGTAGTATTTTCATTCCGCCACCCTATTATGTTGCGGAGTATCGAGATAAGAAGTTTAATGGATCATCCCATGGTCAGAAATGAACTGCTTCATGGCTAGGTTAATGTACTCCCCCTGTTGTCACAACGTAATATTTGTGGTGTAGCATTAAATTGAGTTCAAAGCATATTATAGAAGGTAAAAAAACTAAAAAAATCTCAGATTTGTGTTTCAAAAAATACAACCAGCTCATACGAGTACAATCATCCACAACTAAGACATATTACGGTACCGAAATATTGAGCGGCCCCCCACAAATCATATTGTATTAAACAAAAGTTTCTAGTAGAGTGGTTTACGCTAGGCAAATATGAATGTTATGACTCTTTGCTAAAACACAGGCATCAAAATTAAGAGACATAGTAGTGTTTTTGAATGATGGAAATTAATGTTTGAGATAAGTTAAAGAGAGGTGATGAAGTGGAATCAAATTTGCATATTTTTTTCAGCATGCTCTATGCCCTATATGTAGATTGGAAGTGGAATCAAATTCGCATATTGTTTTTACTTGCCAGTTCTCTTAGGGTATTTAGACGAAAATGTTTAATTGGTGGGGAATTCAAGGTGTACTCCAACGCCAATGTGAAAGTTTCATTGTTGAGTGTAGTGGTCTAATGAGGATCCGGAGAAGGAAGAACTTTGGATTCCAATACTTGGATGTGTGATTTGGTCATTATGGTATGAGAGAAACGAAACTAAGTTCGAAATGAGTACCCCGGATTAGCAAGTTAAAGATGAACCTCATAAAAGGTCTGAAACTCCTAATGGACTACAACTTCGACTCGACCTAACTCCGACTCGACCGGACTTGACCCAACACTAAATTGTATATAGTTATAATACTCAAATTTTAAAATGCAATGTTTTTTGTTTCATGATTGAATATTAGAAGAGAGATCAAATGAAGTTTAAGCAAGGTTGTTAAAAGCGTAACTCAAATTGAAAATAACTCTCATAATCGAAATGTAGAATCAAATGCTTAAAGAATTTTGCAAAAAATTAGAAACAGTAATTGCTTATGTATATTCTTTAGCTATTTTAATCGTAAAAGATAATTTAAAATTTGTTATTATTCATAAAATACATATATACTTCTTATTTGATTCCTTTTTTATTATTTTTATAATTTGATAAATATAAAGAGATAGTATATACTGATCATACAATCAATAGTGTAGTAATACAAATACACCAAGTCGATAAAGTAACAATGATCCTTATTATAATATGATTCTAACGAAGCTAATTGGAATTAAAGAATTTAAAGAGCATACTTTCTTTATTAAGTTGTAAGTAAAAAGCTACTCTATTAGTTTTTGATACTTAGAAATTATTAGTTTAATATCGATAAGAAGGTTGCGCTTGGGGCTCAATGGATAGAGCATTTGCATGTGGAGCAGAAGATTTGCGGTTTGACCCATACTAAGCGCAGGTATCAATTAGGGGGTTTCTTGACTGCGCGTATCTCATTTTACTCCCTCCTTGGGGGTATGGGTATGATTTGTCTGTATCTCGGACTCTACCTTGTGCGAGATACCGAGAAGGTCTTTTACCTTTATTGATAAGAATAAAGCTTCTTATCTAACTGCATCAGAGGTTCGAGATTTCGAGTCGGAGCGAAGTTGTAGTATGCATAATCTAACTCCAAGTGCATGTGGACAAAAAAACATAATCATAGTTTTATCCGGAGTAAAGTCGGAGGGTGATTACATATTTCGATCCTATTGGAATTAATTCCCTTGCATATTCATTAGAAGAAAGGGTAATAAATACAAAGTGAATCCTAGAGTTTTAGGAAACAATATTATTACAATTATGTTATCAAAATCGCGATTCAAATCGTAGAATCGTACGATTTTACGATTCAAATACACAATAACGATTTAAATCGTCACTAAGATCGTAATCAATTAGAATCGCAAGTAGAATCGTTAAAATCGTATAGAATCGTAGAATCGTAACTAGAATCGTACGATTCTAGCGATTCTATACGATTCTAATACTTCTCCACAAAAATGCTAAATTGACTTTTAGCCCACCCAATCAAATATATCCCTAGACCATAATTGCATATTTTTTTGCTTTATAATGATTAAATTGAGACTCTTGACCATAATATCTCAGTTTTATGAACAAAACACGTAGGAGTTGGGACTCTTAGTTTTCGTAAAAAAAAAAAATTTTGCTACCTTCGAGCTATTTTTTTATTTAAACGGTCATAAGAAACTTGGTTTCACTTGGTGTTACCAACTTATTGATAATTGAATTGGTGTCGAAATGATAATATTTACATTATTAATTGTGAAAATTATTGAGTTATTTCAGTTGGTGTTATTAAATTATTAGGGCTTTGGAAGTGTTACTATATAATGTGGCTTTGATAAAACTATTATATGATCAGATTTCTCTGCTTAGTGATGCTTAATCTATTTGGTATTAATTATATAATTAATTTATATCTAACTATGTTTATTAATTCATTAAAATAAAGGGAAAAGGCAACAAATAAGAAGTATATATGTATTTTTTTAAATGAAAATAATTTATTTAAAATATTAAATTAATTTTTATTTTTATTTTACAATAAAAATCACAAAACAATATAAATTAGCAATCACTTTTTCTTATTTTTGCAAAATTGTAGAATCATACGATTCTACGATTCTATTCTACGATCCGATTCTACAGGTCATCTCCGATTCAAGTTAGAATCGCGATTTTAACAAACTTGTTACAAAATATTTACCAAAATATAAATATTCACACAATCATCAAAATATTACAATCAATTAAAAAATTTTCCCTAGTTTATAAATTATCTTCTAATAAAATATTAGGCGGACCAAAATATACAATCAATTGAAAAGACCTTCTTTTCAAAAAAATTTGAATAACAAATTGATAGAATTTTTTTCCCTTTGATGTGAATGACATAAATTAACTTGCTTGTGGATAGGAAGTATAGTTCTTCAATTGTATCCTTTTAATTTTTAGTGTGCTACTCTAATATACATGCTTTATAATAAGACCGATTGTTTTGGTAATGAAACGAAAAAGTGCAAAAAACACTTAAAAATACCTGGAGATAAGTGTAATCGGGGACGATTATTTATATGCTTGATCCTTCCGATGATGAGACCTCAAATCCTGCAATACAACATTAGCCTCGCCCGGGGAGTGGTTTCCCATAAAACCCCTCCGACGCTCAAGACAGATCGGGAAACCGAAAGTAATGAATATATGATAATTAATGAAAACAGAATAACGAATTATAGGATGAGTTCGGATCAATTAAAGGATATTTTGTTACATATTGATCTTAAGGAGGGCGGTATATTTTTATGGAATATTGGTAGGAAGATCAAAGCTTAATCTTTTCAAATGATGTGTGTAACATCTATTTATAATACTAAGGAGGTAGTTATTTCTGGGAGAATTGAGGTTATATTAGATGATAATGGGAGGTTATGAAGTAGTGGGTAGTTAGGGTTTGACTAAATAAATTACGGGTTTATTATTGACCCCGTAACATTAGCCCCACGCATGAAGAGTGATAAAGGAGAGAATTTAATGTAGCGAGGGCATCAGCCTTTATGCGGAAAATAACTATACCTGTGATGCGAACCCATTAAATGTTCAAAAGAAATCATGCGATAAGGTCCAAATATAAATAAACTTTGAATTCTTGTCTCGATGAGTCCATGCTTGGTTGAAGCCCCATGAATAATAAATATTTGGCCTTTGGGCCACTTTTGATGATTCGGCCTTTGAGCCCAATATGATGATTCGGTATTTGAGCCTAATACGATGATTCGACATTTGAGCCTAATATGATGATATAGCCCAACAGTCAATCATCTGGGACTTTGATAGGGAGTCATACTGGATGATTCCTTCGAAAGCATTAATGAATATTTGGATCGAACATAAGTTCGCATTTAAGGAATATTTGGATTGGACATAAGTCCGCATAGCCCATTTGTCAGTCACCCGGGACTTAGATAAGGAATCATACTATGTGAATCCTTCGAAGATGAATACTGATCGGACATAGGTCTGCATTGATGAATATGGATCGGACATAGGTCCGTGTTGATGAATATTGATCGGACATAGGTCCGCATAGATGAATATTGATTGGACATAGGTCCGCATAGCCCAACCATCAATCACCCGGGACTTAGATAAGGAATCAAACTAGGTGAGTCCTTTGAACATTGATGAATACTGCATACTGAATACTGAATAGTGATCGAGTTATCAAGCTAGGTGATACTCGCTCAGAATACTTTAACGAATACGCCTAAAATCACTCATTTTAGGGTTAAATAAGAGTCCAAGTCTCAAACTAGGTGATACTCACAAGGATCCCCCTTTCAAACAGGGTGAAAGTTTGATAAATAAGATGAATGCTAAGAAAATATCACCCGAAATCAATCATTTTGAGACTTAAATAATAATATGACTTTCAAACTAAGTGAAAGGGTAGATGATTCCATAATATGATAAATAAAGCCCCCGTTTTGGGACTTCAATAATAATAATAATAATAATAATAATAATAATAATAATAATAATAATAATAATAATAATGACTTTCATACTAGATGAAAGTTCGGATGACTTCGTAATATATATGAATAATAACGCCCACGTTTTGGGACTTGAATAATAATACGACATTAAAACTAGGTGAAAGCTCGGATGACTTTATACGTTCGCCATTGAAAACCGCATATAAGTAAGATCCGATATAATAAGAATAATAATGGTTAAGGTGACGGTGATGATTTTGCTCCATGTATTGAGTCACCTAATATTGTTCTTTCATGGGTGGATGGTTTGAACCATTCTTAGATCAAACCTGGATCCAGCCAATACAATCAATGGAGGTTGTTTTTCGGGGATCAGATTTAGAGAGTTTGAACCACTGTTAGATCACACCCGGATCCAGCCATTATATTGAATGTGGGTAGTTTTCCAGGGATCCGATGTAGATAGTTTGAACCACTGTCAGATCGTACCCGAAACTAGCCAATACATTCGTCACTGTTGGTGTTTTTTGAGGATCCGATATAAATAATTTGAACCACTGTTAGATCGTACCTGGATCCAACCAATACATTGAATTGGGCAACATTTGGACAAATAATTTATTAGACCAAAACCACTTAGTTGTAGCTAGTTTGGAAACATTCTACGGGTCATCTAATCCATTATATAGTGCATCAGACCAAACTTCAACATTGAGATTGAATTTATTAGTCAGTTGAATTTGGTTTGGAAACGTTCTACGGATCTGATAACCCTTTAGAAAGTGCATCAAAACGACCTTCAATATTGGAAAAATAAAAGCAATATGATTTGACATCTATATCCTCAAATAATAACAAACATTTGGAATAATTTGACCCAAAAATTCTCAATCTTGAGTCATCAAGCTATGTGATACTTGAATGGATTAGTCCTTATTGGAGATAGACATAAGGCATAGATTAGCCACCCAAATAAAAGGTCCAATACCATATAGGTGGTTACAACTAATTATCTTGATCATAAATAATAACCACTTTTACCATAATTAAAATAACCGAGTTTTATGTTGATCGCAGGACAACAATTAATTCGAAAAATGGTAGTTAATAAAAGTTGTCATGCCGGGGAGACTAATCTTCTGATTTCAAATAGAGTCACATACCACTGAATGATTAAAAACCGCCCAAGAAAAACTATTCAACATAATCTAATTCTCAAAACAATCTGTTAAGATTTGAAGATGTAATACACCATTGAAGATAAACAACTTAGCCAAGAACAGAAACTTAGAAAGGAAAACTAACTTTATATCTTCTGTAAAATAATGTATAGGGTTTTTTTTATGAAAAACAGCCTCAAAGTTTGCTCTTATTATGAATTACAGCCTCAAAGTTTTTTTTTTTTTATGAATTACAGCCTCCAACTTTTTAAAGTGACCACAATTACAGCCAAGTGACCGTTGACCACTATTTTTACCGTTGACCATCCCTTCTTCCCAGTTACTAACCAAGGCTGGTTAAGCCTTTAACCCACCCCATTAACTACCCAACCAACTCCTTTTTTAAAATCCCCTTTTCTTCTTCTTCCTTGACCTAGTTTCTTTCCCTCTCTTGAAGAACTCCATTTTTTCGAGCTCCATAGCTGACGAAGGTAAAAATCCTCCCTTTTCTTTGTTCATTTCAATTTCAATCTTTGTTTTGTTCGTTTGAAACCCTAATTTTAAAATTAGAACCCTAAATTAAATTCGAGCCCTAACTTTTTCAATTTCAGATGCCTGTTAATTTTCTCATCAATGATAAACCAAAGGAATGCTACTGTGGGTATGACGTTACTGTTCAAAGGGGATGGACTACAAAAAACCCAGGTCGAAGGTTTGTTTCTTGCCCTGACTATGATGTTCACAGTAATTCAAGGGGTTGCAATTTCTTCCAGTGGGTGGACAATGAACAAACTGATTGGCAAAAAGATGTAATCTTGAAGTTAATGGATGAAAGGACCAAGCTGCAAAGGGATGTTGAATATTTTCAAAGGAAATTACAACTGGCTAACAAGAAGATTCAAAAGACAACTACTGAAAGAATTATGATGAAGATGCTTTACCCACAAAGGGTTTGGAGATTTGGATTGATAATGAATTGTTTAGTTGTAGTTCTTGCTGTAATTCTAATTCTTAGTTACCTTTTGTAGAGACAATAGATAGTACTATAAATTATGCTTTGTTTTGTAATCGGATATGGCTAATGCAAGGTGTTTTATAATTGAACGTTTTCTAATTAAATTGGAATGCAAAAATTAGTATGATTGTTGCATAATCAAACTTGGTCATCAATACATAATCTTCATAATCTTGAAGTTAATGTTGTTGCCCAAAAAATTACACCCATTGTTCATAAATCAATACAGACCAGCTAGCAGCAGTGTTCATAATTACAACTAAAAATTACAGCTACTTAATGTTCATTCATCAAACTAATACATAAAAATCCTAAACACAAGCAGGAGCAGGGCTGTCTGGGTAATCAGCATCATTCACAACTGTTGATGCTTGAGACAAGTTAGCAGCTAATGCTTGAGAAAGATTTATGCTTCCCTGCACAAAGACATAACCAAGTTAGAAATTGAAAACACAAAGACCATGGGCCATCTTGAAGTTAATGAACATTACTTGTGTATTGCTTTGAGACTTAAGCCTCTTAGCCCATATAATTCAACAAAAGGGTCCTCTTGCAATGGCCTTCCCCCTTTTCCCTTGGATTCAGGGACTTCACTTGGCTTAGTTGATGTGCATTTTCTCTTGTTGTGACCCAATTGCATACACACAGAGCATCTACTCTTTTTTCCAACCTCCCTACCTACCTTTTCACCCCCAATTTTCTTCTTCTTTTTTGATCTTTTTTCATCTGGCTCAAGTCTTCTCTTCTTCTTTGATGGTCTTCCAGGTAGCTTCCTAAATGGTGGTGGATCAGGCTGAGTGTGTTGTGTTGGCCCATTTGAGTTTTGATGATGACTTAACAAATTATAAACAAACAAAATATTTTAGAGATTGTTTTGTAGGTAATATATCCGATTATCATAATCGTCGATGGTACCTAAGGACTGGTCCATGGCAATCGTACAAGTCAAAGTCAAAGTCAACAAAGTCAAAGTCAGTAGAGAAGGTCAATGAGGAAGTCAAGAGTAGATTTCACTTCTACTGTTCCAGATATTGATAAACTGATGAAGTTGCAGATAGAGACAGTACGGTGTTCCTTCAGAATCCGGTCAGAGGAGAAGTCAACAAAATTAATTTAGAAAAAGTCTTGAATTTATTTTTCTATATTTTAGTTTTGTTGTACGGTTAATAACTTAGGAAGCACAAGGAATAAGTCATGGAATTAAAATAACTAACTCCTAAAAAGTCTACTAAAAATAGCTATTTTTAGCTAGAGTCAAAGATTGACTTGGAATAACCACCAAGGTAGTTATTCACATCACTCACGTTTTCAGCCCACATATCCCACATCTTTGGATTATGGGGTTATGGGTTAACTAAATCTAAAAAGCATATAAATTAATTTGTTAACCGGCACAAAGCCTTTGGCGATCAACATTGAGAGAAAAATATTTCCGAAAATATTTGTGCCCAAATTTCGTGAGATTCAAGATCAAGAAAAGGAAAATATTGAGTGTTCTTAATCGATAATTAATTCCAAAATATTTCCTTGTGCTATCCTTGTTTGTTCATCCAATTTAGAGAATTTATCTTGTATGGGTTTTTGAGAGAATTTGTAATTAGACTTGGGTAAGTCTAAAGGGGAATTGAGAATAGAGAATAGAGAAAGAGAAGGAGAATAGAGAAAGGGAACAAGAAAGAAAACCGAGAGAAGAGAAGGAGAAGGAGAATTATTTTGTGTAATAGAGAATTGAATTACATAAAATAATAGAGAAGAGAAATCCCTAGTGGGTCGTGGTTCTTACTCCCACGTTAAAATCATTGTTTCTTTAAGTTTTCTTTTATCTTGTTTTGAGTATTTTCTTTATTCAAAATTCCGCAAGAAAAGGGCGAAAATACTCCAACGGGAACAAGTAACAATTCACCCCCCCTCTTGTTACACTTCATCGTCTCTATACGTTTCTACAATTGGTATCAGAGCCCTGTTCCTCATTAAATCAGGAAACCCTGAGAGCCGTATCTTGGTGCTTTAGAGATGATGAAAATGAACGAGCGTATGGAAGAAGAATACTCTACTCAGAGACCACCAATGTTCGATGGCAAATTCTATACCTATTGGAAAAACAAGATGGAAATCTTCATCAAAGCCGAAAACTATCAAGTTTGGAGAGTAATCGAAGTTGGAGATTTTGAGGTAACTACTACCAACTCCAATAACGAGACTGTTCCCAAACCAATCACAGAATATGAGAAAGAAGATTTTCAAAAGATGGAAATGAACGCTCTTGCTATTAAATTGCTTCATTGTGGGCTTGGTCCTAATGAACACAATCGCATTATGGGTTGCAAATCAGCAAAACAAATTTGGGATCTGCTGGAAGTTACCCATGAAGGAACAAGCGAAGTCAAGCGTTCCAAGATTGACTTGCTCATAACCAAATATGAAAGATTTGTTATGGAACCTAAAGAAAGCATTCAAGAAATGTTTACTAGGTTTACGAACATCACAAATGAGTTAGTCTCCCTTGGAAGGCTTATTCCATCCGATGAACAAGTGCGAAAGATCCTAAGAAGCCTACCTCAAGATGATCGTTGGAGAGCAAAGGTCACAGCCATTCAAGAATCCAAAGATTTTACAAAGTTTAATCTGGAAGAGTTAGCTGGTTCCCTAATGACTCATGAATTACATCTAGGAACAGCTGACAGTTCCCGAAACAAAGGTTTGGCTCTGACTGCAAACGATCAAGAAAATTCAGAAACTGATGAGGAAGAGGCAGCAATGCTGGTACGTAGATTCAAGAAGTTCTTCAGGAACAACAGGTATAAAAATCAAAGAAACTACAAAGAAAGAGGAACTTCAAAATCCAAAACATATGAATGCCACAAATGTGGAAGTACCGAGCACTTCATATAGGAATGCCCACTATGGAAGGACGAGAAAGCAAAAGGGAAAGCAAGAGAAACAGGAAGACAACCAACAAAAGGAAACTTCAACAAAACCGATTTCCGCAAAGCCATAATAGCTGCATGGGGAGAGTCCGAAAGTGAAGCCGAAACCGAAGCCCCCGTGGAAGAAGAAGAGGTAGCTAACCTCTGTCTCATGGCTACTCATGACGATACATCTAAAGGAAAAGAGGTACTGTCTCCTGATCCATTTTCTGATTATTTATTTAAATTGGATAAACATAGATTAGTTAAAATGATTTTAGAATCTCACGAAAATTTAGAAAAACAAACCGCCATCTCTCTCAAAACTGAAAAAGACCTAAAAGCATGTAAAGACCAAATATCCTACCTTAACTCGTTTAGATCCGATGTGCAAAATCGATTCTTTGAATTGCTTGATAATAATGTGATGTTAAAAGAAGCCTTAGAAAAAGTTAAAGAAGAAAACATCATGTTAAATATTGAATTGAATCAATTTGAGCAATTTGAGATGGAAGTAGATTATGAGTCTAAGAAAGAAATTCAATGTGTACTCTTTCAAATGAGATCCGACCTAGAATCCGCCTTAAAAGAAAACGATCGACTTAAGCTTGAATTAAATTCGAGAGACAAAGGGAAAATTAGAGAAGTTCCCAAATGGATTCTTAATGCTAGAACCAAAGGAACCGAAGGTCTAGGATATGACAAAAATGACAAAAAGAAAAAGGTCTACGTTGATCTCACAAGTAACAAAGTCTGTTCCTTTTGTGGCAAAACCGGGCACCTGAAACATCAATGTTTAAAAAGGGAACAGCACAACAAAACGAACCAAATTTATGTCGATAGAGTTTGGATTAAGAAATTTGATGCTTGTAAAATCGACATGGAACCCAAGGATAGCTGGGTTCCACCTTCTAACAACTAAATTCATTTTGCAGGTTCTAGTGAGGGGGAACAGCTCATGGTATCTCGACAGTGGCTGTTCCAAGCACATGACAGGCGATAGATCAAAATTTCTCTCACTAGAAGCCTATGATGGAGGAACTGTGACCTTTGGCGATAACATGAAAGGTGAAATCATTGCAAAAGGCAAGATAGGAAGGTCAAGTTCCCACGCAATAGATAACGTATTTTTGGTCGAGAATTTGAAACACAACCTTTTAAGTATTTCTCAATTTTGTGACAAAGGTAACTCTGTAAACTTTACTTCTGAAAAATGCATGATTTCTAGGAACGACACAGGTGACATCATTCTGGAAGGAATTAGAAAAGGGAACACCTACGTGGTGGACCTGCATATTGTTCCTAAAACCAGTTTAACGTGTTTAAGTGTTATAGAAGATGACCCTCTTCTTTGGCATAAAAGATTAGGTCATTCTAGTTTTTCATTGCTTAATACTTTACGTACTAAAGACCTAGTAAGAGGATTACCGTCCCTAAAATTTCAAAAGAATGAAGTATGTGATCCTTGTGCCAAAGGAAAACATGCAAGGTCATCCTTTAAAACTAAAAATGTCGTGACCACCTCAAGACCACTTGAATTAATTCATATGGATCTTTGTGGACCAATGAGAATCCAAAGTCGCAGCGGTAAGCGATATGTTTTTGTCATAGTTGATGATTACAGTAGATTTACATGGACTTTATTCTTATCTAGCAAAGATGAGGCTTTTGATGAATTTGTTGCATTCGCTACTAAAATTCAGAAATCTAGTAACAATCAACTAGTCCACATAAGATCGGATCATGGTAAAGAATTTGAAAATTCAAAGTTTATGGATTATTGTAATGAGCATGGTTTAAGTCACAATTTCTCCGCACCTAGAACACCACAACAAAATGGTGTGGTTGAACGTAAAAATAGAACCTTAGAAGAAATGGCTAGAACTATGTTAATTGCTAGTGGTTTACCTAGAAATTTTTGGGCCGAAGCCGTCAATACTGCTTGTTATATATTAAACCGAGTTTTAATAAGACCAATCACTTCTAAGACCCCTACGAATTATTTAAAGGAATTAAACCTAATATTTCATATTTTCGAGTCTTTGGATGTCGATGTTTTGTGCATGTTAATGGAAAACGAAATTTAGGTAAATTTGATGAAAGAAGTGATGAAGCGGTATTTCTTGGCTATTCATCTCATAGTAAAGCATATAGAGTTTATAATAAGAAAACAATGTGTGTTGAAGAATCTGTTCACATAATATTTGATGAGACTAACTTTATGACAAGTGAACAAGAAACAAGTGATTTTAAGATAGGTCTTGCGGATCTGGAAGATGATAAAAATATACATAAGGAGCAAGATCTAGTAGAACAACAACAAGATCAGAATGTTGAACAAAATCAACAGGAACCATAGGCAGATCAGGAACAGCCTGCAGTTCCTAATCCAGAAAATCGAACAGAAAATCAAGAAGAAAGAATTGAAGCTGAACCTAATCTGAATCAAGTCAGTGAACCTGCTTCCACATCTGTCTCCACCAGAGACTTTGTTCCAAGACCGTGGAAACATCATAAGTCACATCCACTAGAATTGATCATAAGCGACATGAACAAAGGCATACAAACAAGGGGACAAATGAGAAACTTTTGTGCACACTTTGCTTTTCTATCAACAATGGAACCCAAGAATCATGTAGAAGCTTTGCAAGATTCGGATTGGGTGGTAGCTATGCAAGATGAATTAAACGAGTTTGAAAGAAATAAAGTGTGGCACTTAGAAGCAAAACCGAAGAACAAGAAGATTATTGGACTTAAATGGGTATTCAGGAACAAGCTGGATGAACACGGCATAATCGTTAGAAACAAAGCAAGGTTGGTGGTAAAAGGATATAATCAACAGGAAGGTATTGACTATACTGAAACTTTTGCTCCCGTAGCTAGATTAGAAGCTATTAGAATTCTTATTTCATTTGCTGCTTTCATGAATTTTAAATTATATCAAATGGACGTAAAATGTGCATTCTTAAATGGGTTTCTAGAAGAAGAAGTGTTTGTGGAACAACCACCTGGCTTTGAAAACCCAATTTCTCCGGATCACGTCTACAAGCTTGATAAAGCTCTTTATGGGCTAAAACAGGCACCTAGACAATGGTACGAGAGATTATCTAAGTTTTTGATTGAAAATAAGTTCATACGTGGTAAAATTGATAAAACCTTATTCTTTAAGAATAAAGGTTCGAATATATTAGTTGTTCAAATATATGTTGATGATATTATTTTTGGTGCTACAAATGAATCGTTATGTAAGGAATTTGCTGACCTAATGAGTAATGAGTTTGAAATGAGTATGATGGGAGAATTAAATTTCTTCCTTGGTTTGCAAATTAAACAAACTGCTAACGGTATCTTTATTCATCAACAAAAATATATAAAAGAACTTCTAAAGAAATATGGACTAGATAGTGCTAAGACAAACCATACACCCATGGCCACTAACATTAGGTTAGATGAAGACTCTAACGTCACTAGTGTTGACCAAACGATGTATAGAGGCATGATAGGATCCCTACTATATCTAACAGCTAGTAGACCCGATATATCCTTTAGTGTTGGCTTGTGTGCTAGATTTCAATCAAATCCTAAAGAATCACATCATACGGCAGTGAAAAGAATTCTTAGATATCTAAAGGGAACAGATGACTTATCCTTATTTTATCCTAAAAGTGATGTTAATGACTTGAAAGGGTATAGTGATGCAGATTACGCAGGTGATCTTGTAAATAGAAAAAGCACTTCAGGAATGGTACAGTTTCTTGGATCTTGTTTGGTATCATGGAGTTCCAAGAAACAGAACACAGTAGCTTTATCCACTGCAGAAGCTGAGTATGTAGCAGCAGCAGCCTGCTGTTCCCAAATGCTTTGGATTAAACAACAGTTAAGAGATTTTGGTATCAAATTTGAATGTGTTCCTATTTATTGTGATAATACTAGTGCTATTTGTATTTCTAAAGATCCGGTGCATCATTCTAGAGTTAAACATATTCATATTAGACACCATTTCCTTAAGGATAATGTAGAGCATAAAAATATTATTGTTAAACATGTCAATACTAGTGATCAAGTTGCAGATATAATGACCAAACCGCTTCCAAGGGAACAATTTGAAAAGATGAGGTTGGAGCTAGGTATGATCAAGCTTCACTAACGTTTAATTGCTAGTATTCCTCCTCAAAACATCTTGAAAAATCGGAAGGGTTCAATCAACCACAACAACCAAGATTGATTATTCAATCATTGCGAGATTTGGGTATGCTTCTATTTAAATTTATGTCTTAAACTTTATCTTGATTGCTTGCATGTTTGAACTAATTAGACCAAGTAGCATAACTTATTTTATATTATATATAATTATTTTATTACCCACATATTATAAATTATTTTAAAAATCACAAAAATATTTTATCTTTCCACAAATTCCAGCATTTTCTTTATTTTAATTTATTTCGGTGAGCCAACATTATTTTATAAAATGGAAGACGGATCATCGAGGTGTTTCGGAAAGTAGTTATCTTAATCGACAAATTCAACGAACTTACACTTAAACTTTTCGTTACCTCACACGGTTCATACACTAAAACCGTTTCAAGAAGTTGTACTCTCTTTTCATAACCGTCCCCTTCACACCTTTATAACCCTTACACTCACGTCACATCCATCACAATAACCATTATTACCAAAGTACAACTCCTTCTTTAACTCACCAAAACCGTCAAACATTCACTCTTACCTCTCTCAACTTCTTTCCTTCATCCCTACCAAACAACACCATGAAATCGCCAAGATTATCGTCAATGAGCAAAGGGAAAAGCCCTGAATTCATCCAACCTGAGCCTTTGCAAGTAATTCATCCTTCACCCACTAAAATTCCACAGTCTTCTTCTAAAAAACGCCAAAGATCAACCACTCCCAAAGCCATGCAAGGAGGCACGAAGAAAACCCACTCCAAAGGAGCATCCTCAAGTAGACTAGTGAAAAGGGCCAAGCACGTGGACCCTGATAGTGCTGAAGAAGTATCCAAAGAGATGTCCGTTGGTTTTGGATTGGACAAGTACTGGTATGAATCTAATTCTTTCCCTCAATTGCATGCGATTCTGAGTAATCAAGGATGGGAGGTGCTTATGTATGACTTATCTTGCAATTCACTTTATCCATATTTAATGCGAGAATTTATCAGTAATTTTTCGATTGAGAATGGCGTATGTTCCAGTTCTGTGAAGGAGATTAAGATTGAGTTTAATAGTCAAATGTCAGGTGAATGGCTTGGTGTACCTGCAGTAGGGTTCGATACTTATTGTGTTGGATCAAAGATAGTCTTTTCTAGGATCAATTAAACTACAGTGCTAAAGTTTTTAGGGAAAAACAACAAGAAACGATTTAGTCACAATGCTCTGTCCCCACTTCATAAATTATTGTATAACATTGCTAGGAGGTTCATCTTGCCTCGGAGGTCAAAACGCAGTGAAGTGAACTTAAGAGATGCTACTTTGATTTACTGTTTAGCAAATCATATCAAAATCAATTTTCCATCCCTAATGATCTCACACTTGGCCGATTGCATAGAAAAGAAAACAATGGTTGGATATGGTGGTCTGTTAACCCATATCTTTAAGAAGTTTGGTGTGCCTCTTGAAGGCCTAGAATTTCCAATGAGCTGCAACAACAAAATAGGTGCTAAGTGTCTTAACAACTTACACCTTACATTAAATGAAAATGGAATTCTAGAGGATGTGGGAGAAGATGTTGAGTTTGTTAGTTCTGATGAGGAACAAGAGGAAGGTGAAACTGAGATAGATGAGGAGACTTTAGAAAAGGAAGATAAGAATGCTGTTCCTACTGCCCCTACTGAGGCAGAGACTGAACAGGAACAGAAGGGAGCAAGTAGTCAGGGGGAAGCTACTAGTAAGGGGGAACAGGTTTGGGAAAAGGAGAATGAGGAACAAAAAGATGAACAATCCAGTTCAGAGGATAAGGATCTCCATATGCCTCTTAAGAACATCAGGAAATCATCCAAGAGTTCTTCGTGCCAAAATGTTGATATTGCTTCTCAAACCCATCCTTCACCAAAACCAAAATCACCTACACCATCCTCACCAATAGCAACTATACCACCACCGTTTACATCACCACCATCCCCTACACCCACTGGTTTTGATGACTCCACTACTATCCCTCCTCCTCCTATTACCCTTGCTCATGTTTTATCAAAAATCCTTGATATGCAGTCCCAACTATGTGCCTTTCAAAATGAAAACCGTGTCTCACTAGCCAATCTTGCTGAGCAGCTGACCAACATGGAGTCAAGTCTGGGTGCAAAGCTTGATGCGGTGGAAGTGCAGACTGAATATGTTGATGAAGAAACTGCTGTCTGATCCTCCTTTCCTCTATCAAATATTTTAGATGTTTGTTGGCCTCAAGTTTTATTGTTGCAATTTCTGAACAATTTTTTTTTCTCTTCTGTTTTTGTTAAATGTACCAGCTGGGGTACGAAACAATTTACTTTTTATGCTTATGCTACTAACCACCTTTTTAATCCTTCATATTATCCTTCCCTATTACCCCATGGTCTACTATGTTTGCTTGCATGCTTTCTTGATTTATGCTTGGACATCTATTTACTTAGTTTGCTGCTTACTATCTTAATCTGTCTAATGCTTGCCTTAGAGCTGTGATTTGATTCATATCCCTACTTTTTGATTGATGCCAAAAGGGGGAAGAATGGCAAACAAACAATGTTATGCTTGTGAATGCTTGTTTTTGCTTCATCTTTGAAAATTTGATTCTCTGTTTTTCAAAGACTTTGATAGGTTCTTAGTTTATAGTTGTGCTACATATGTTATGTTTGGTTAATATGGAAACTGATGTTGTTGAATGTCACATTGTTCACCTTTGACTCTTACAACTCATAATTTTCTTGAATTACTTAATTAGAACTACTTAGTTTGTTGTGCTTCTAATCCTTTTAGTTTATGTTTTTACATTTCTTAAGTTATTTTTTTTATTCTATATTTCGTTTCATGTTTTGTTTTATTTTAAATTGAAAATTTTGAAGTCATGCTTAATCACATGATTTTCGCCAAAAATATTTTAGAGTAATATGCTTGCCTTAGAATTTGGTAAATTACTTGTAACGATTTAATTTACTAAATATGTTTGAACTTGTGATTGATCTCTAACATGTTCAAAGCTATTAGTTTTACTCTTTCTTTTAACATAGTTTGTTTATAAGTTTGTCATCATCAAAAAGGGGGAATTTGTTGGCCCATTTGAGTTTTGATGATGACTTAACAAATTATAAACAAACAAAATATTTTAGAGATTGTTTTGTAGGTAATATATCCGATTATCATAATCGTCGATGGTACCTAAGGACTGGTCCATGGCAATCGTACAAGTCAAAGTCAAAGTCAACAAAGTCAAAGTCAGTAGAGAAGGTCAATGAGGAAGTCAAGAGTAGATTTCACTTCTACTGTTCCAGATATTGATAAACTGATGAAGTTGCAGATAGAGACAGTACGGTGTTCCTTCAGAATCCGGTCAGAGGAGAAGTCAACAAAATTAATTTAGAAAAAGTCTTGAATTTATTTTTCTATATTTTAGTTTTGTTGTACGGTTAATAACTTAGGAAGCACAAGGAATAAGTCATGGAATTAAAATAACTAACTCCTAAAAAGTCTACTAAAAATAGCTATTTTTAGCTAGAGTCAAAGATTGACTTGGAATAACCACCAAGGTAGTTATTCACATCACTCACGTTTTCAGCCCACATATCCCACATCTTTGGATTATGGGGTTATGGGTTAACTAAATCTAAAAAGCATATAAATTAATTTGTTAACCGGCACAAAGCCTTTGGCGATCAACATTGAGAGAAAAATATTTCCGAAAATATTTGTGCCCAAATTTCGTGAGATTCAAGATCAAGAAAAGGAAAATATTGAGTGTTCTTAATCGATAATTAATTCCAAAATATTTCCTTGTGCTATCCTTGTTTGTTCATCCAATTTAGAGAATTTATCTTGTATGGGTTTTTGAGAGAATTTGTAATTAGACTTGGGTAAGTCTAAAGGGGAATTGAGAATAGAGAATAGAGAAAGAGAAGGAGAATAGAGAAAGGGAACAAGAAAGAAAACCGAGAGAAGAGAAGGAGAAGGAGAATTATTTTGTGTAATAGAGAATTGAATTACATAAAATAATAGAGAAGAGAAATCCCTAGTGGGTCGTGGTTCTTATTCCCACGTTAAAATCATTGTGTTTCTTTAAGTTTTCTTTTATCTTGTTTTGAGTATTTTCTTTATTCAAAATTCCGCAAGAAAAGGGCGAAAATACTCCAACGGGAACAAGTAACAATTCACCCCCCCTCTTGTTACACTTCATTGTCTCTATACGTTTCTACATGTTGTGTTGTCTCCCAATCAGATGGTCCAGGCATGGGCCTAATAATAGGAGTAGGGGTGTTCATAACCGGGTACCCGGCTAAACGGGTACCCGGAAAGCCGGGTACCCGGTAAGCCGGGTACCTATTTTTGCGGCCCGTGTCCCGGCCCATTTAAAGCGGGTACCCGGTTAGCGGGTACCCGGATAAAGCGGGTCGGGACACCGGGTACCTGTTTATTTTTTTGGTGATTTTTCGAATTTAATTATTATTTATAAGATCGAATTCCGGTTAAATATTAGGCTATATTTAGGCCGTTTTTTTCCATTTCGTATTGATCAAGCTTGAATTATGGAATGATTGGTATTTCTTTGGTATTTCTGGGAAGCAAAAGAAAGAAATACCATTAAAAATTCATGAGAGCAAACAAATCTGGGATGATTGTGCTATGGACTGGGTAATAGAAAACAAGAATTTCCTTATTGCTTTATTGTTGATATTTGTTTATTTGCCACGTCATTCAAGCAAGCAGCAGGAAATGGATCAGCCAAGACATACACTGCACTAGCACTCAAGAGTCAAGACGATTTCTAAGCAGTTTGCCTAAAAGACGCGATACAAGAGCAAATACGAATTCCATGAGGAATTTCCTTTCTTTCACATTGTAGAAAAAAAAGATTACATACTGTAGACTTGGTGAAATCAATTACTATCAAACATTGTTGAATCTCCTGTTTTCTTTTCCATAAACATAGAATTTTTTACTCATTCTGCTGTGCAGAAATTTGTGAACTTAACTTAGCTGCCGGGTCAAACGGGTACCCGGGTCATAAAATATTCGGCCCATGACCCGACCCGTGATTTTCAATTTTTTTTGGAATTTGACCCGCCATTAAGAAGCTGGGTCGGCGGGTCGGGTCGGGCAGTTTTGAACACCCCTAAATAGGAGCATAAGCCTTTGCATATGAAGCTCTGCTGTAATAATGATGGACAAACTCTTCAGGATTACCCCTACTCTCTATGATTGTTGCATAAGCATGATGACATGGAAGTCCAGTTAATTGCCACCTGTAACAGGTGCAAGTCTTCTCAGCCAAGTCAACTAGGCATGTCTGATCTTTGTAGTCCACCTCAAAAAGGGTGCTGCTAGAGCCCTCACACTACACAGCCTTTGTAAGCCTCCTTGGCCCAATCAAATTGTTTCTTCACATATGGCAACAATCCATCCTCCAAAGCCAAAAGCCCTTCCCTCTTGCTGTGATGCCTCTGCATAATATACCTTCGCATCCACTCCATTAGTGTGAGGATTGGCTTATCCCTTGCAGGCTTCATAACAGCATTAAATGACTCACACATGTTGTTTAGCAACATGTTTGATTTGCAAATAGTGTCAAAAGCATGTCTGCTCCATGCACTGGGAGGTATGGCAGCCATGTAATCATGTGCTTCAATACTTAATCCCTTCAACTCATTCATCTTTTCTTTCAACATATTCTAAAAAAATGTAGGTATTAGATGTTGAATGTAAACACAAATAAACAAATTTACATGTAAATAAAGCAAGCAAAAAAATCACCTGTGTTGTTGCCTTTGCAGCAGCCCATAACACAAATTTGTAAGCCTCTCCATTCCATTTCTGCTTGAAATTGCTCCAAAGATGTCTCAAGCAATACCTTGATGATGCATCTGGTACAATGTCCTCCAAAGCCTTGATGAGGCCCTTTTGTCTGTCTGACATGAATGTGAACTCATTCCCTGTGTTGCGTCCCAATGCATCTTTCAAATGTGTCAAGAACCAGGCCCAGCTTTGATACTCCTCAACATCAACCACAACCCATGCTAGAGGGTATACATTGTTATTTCCATCCTTACCCATAGCAGTTAGACATATTCCAGGGTGAGCACCAGTCAAATGACAACCATCTAGCCCTATTATTTGTCTACATCTAGCTAAGAATCCATCCAACACAGGCTTCAAACACATAAAGAACTTCTGAAACACAGGCCTCTCAAGCCCTGTCATTACTCTAACTAAGGCTGTGCTACCTGGATTATATTTCAAAACAGTTGTTGCATAATCATGAACCTTCTTATACTGCTCTGCCCCATCCCCATAAAGCATAATCTTGGCTCTAGCCCTTGCATACCAGCATTTTGTGTAACTAACCATAATTCCATAATCTTCCTTAACTTGATTTTGAAGGCCCTTCACTAAATCCCACTCTAGGTACCTTCTCCACACTTCAAGATACCTAATTGCTAAAAATTTACTAGTAAGCTTCCTAGTTGTGTGCTTACTCCAACATTGGTGATCCAACCTACAAGTCTTAATTTGCATTGTTTCCTCTTGTTTTAACTTGCTAGCATGAATATAAAAACTACAGTTTTTCTTATCACATATACACTTACTCCTCACAAAACGTTTCTTATTCCATGGACACTTGTCACACCTATCAACACATATTGCATCAAATTTGTGTTTATTGTTATGAAGAGAGAAAAAATCATATTTGTTTTCTACAGCATGCTACTGTACTGCAGTCCTAAGCACCTCAACATTAGGAAAAATCAAACCAACTCTCAAAATTATTTTCCTACCAAAATCAGTGTCAGGGTTAAACACTAGATGCCTTGTTCCTCCTTCCTCTAGATCCTCTTCCACTAACTCATCTGAGGCATAATCTTGCTCCTTATGCTCAGAAAGACTACCCTTCTCTGCTTTACCAAACCAACACTTAGAAGCAGCCTTGTTAATGTCTTCTATAATTGATTCTCCAAATTTTTCAGAGACAAATCAGCATCCTCAATATCATCAAAATCATCCTCCTCAAGATCTATCTAAGAATCATCACTTGAATCATCCTCAAAGACTAACTTTCTAGCTTTGGGCTTTGGCTTGGTTTTGGGCTTTGGCTTGATCTTTTGCTTACCCTTGCATTTCTTGGGTTTACTAACAGATGGTGGAGGTGCTTGAGGTGCTTTGGCTTTATCTTTTGCAGCCCTGGGTTTACTAACAAATGGTGAAGGTGCTTCAGGTGCTTTGCCTTTATCTTTTACAGTCCTGGGTTTACTAACATGTGGTGAAGGTGCTGGAGGTGCTTTGGCTTTATCTTTTGCAGCCCTGGGTTTACTAACAGATGGTGGAGGTGCTTTGGCTTTATCTTTGGCATATAATTATTTAAACATTTTTTACTAACGAGGATTTTATAATACTTTATACAAATTGAACGAAATATATGAAAATTTTCAACATTCAACTAGTTATAACGAAATATTATCAAGTCTTTAATTCCTAACGTATAGATACAACGACCAAATTTTAAATTACATAAAACTTTAAAATCACATAATCTTCATAAGTTTAATAAAATTTCAAATTAAACAATTTTATACACATGATAGCTGATATATTATCAAGTCCATGGGTCGGATCTGGGTCGAAGCTGGGTCTCAAATGTTTAGACCCGAACCCGGATCCAAACAATAAGGTCATAGACCCAGATCCAACCCGAATCCATAGGGTCCAAAAATAGGTGGACCCAAACCCTTAAAATTAGGGTCGAGTCGAATCTAGGCCCTTAGGGTCCAAGACCCATGCCCAACCCTAGTAGTCACCAGCAATCTGATGAATCAAACTGTTACATCGAAACACAAAAGACAACTCGTCGCTTCCTCTTTGACTTGTTTGCTATTTTGGTTTTTGGCATACTTTTGGATATGTTTGTCCACTACTATATATAGTCTTATACATAACTTAGATCCTATATACTCTAAATGTGCAACAACTTTTGATTTGCTCTTACAAAACGTTTTGATGTCTTAGCATCTATCTTAACAAAGCTCCATTGATATAGTGATAGCTGACAAAGATGATACCTCTAATTGATTGTTCAAATAAGCAAATTTGTTAGACAGAAATACTCTTATTACTCTTGAATTGGCTTTCAAGTTGCAAGTTGCCAATAGGTCATATTCATCAAAGAACAAAATACTTTCTACATGAAAGTCAAGTCAATACTATTATAATTATTACTCTTTCTACTGAAATTCCAGCTCCAAAAACATAGCAGCCATGGAAGAGTTAAAAGTCACAGTTTTGCAGACTGCAGAAAAATATTCTCGTCAACTTCACAATAAACAATAGGTTTTGACAAAACAAAAACTCTCAAAAAACAATATTGTAATTGTAAACTCCAAAATTGTCGGACAAATAATTGGTCTATGAGGAGACCTACGGGATAGCCATTCCAGCACACCTAAGAGTCGGCAATGGTGACTTCGACCTCAACGCCAGGTTCAATGGTAATTGAGGTGATCTGCTTCACCACCTCAGGAGAACTGAAGAGGTCAATCACTCTCTTGTGGACACGCAACTCAAACCTATCCCAAGTGTTGGTACCTGCAATATCAAATCCATACACACTTATATAAAATCGAAACTTAGGCATAGATGAAACACTACATAGCAAAACTTAGTCTCATAATTCACAATGCACTCACGCCAAGCTTGTGCTCCAAAAATCGTACATCAATCTAGGTTATAGAACCATTACTACCAGTGGCGGATCCAGAAAAAAATCAAATGCTGTCAACAGTTTATACAAAAATAAAATTACTTTTAACAATTTTTAATTTATGGGTGATTGTCCATAAATTCCTTTCCATTTTAGAGTTTAACAAAAATAAAAAATGCAAATGTCTAATTGAACTTATTATATGTATTTAGACAATTACCCAACATAATTATCTATAAAAAAAATTGAGAGAATTTAAACAAATTGGATAAAATAAAAATTAAAAACAAGCATATTAAATAAGTGAACAATGATTCTTTAAAAAAAAAAAAAGAGAACAATGATTCTTTAAAAAAAAAAAGAGAACAATGAGAAGTTGGGAAAGAGGCTGTAGGCAAAAGTAGCAATTACACATCACGTCCCGGGCTTAAGTTTTCCAAAAAAAAAAAAACATGTTGCTAGCAGGATTTGAACATGGGTTGTTGAGTTTATTACTATCAACACCTTACCAACTCATCTAACTTCTTCTTCTGCTTTATAACACTAGTTGTTTAATTTAATTTAAATGCTGTCAATTGACAGCCTTGCTAGGCCTTGGATCTGCCCCTGATTACTACATAGCATGTTGTACACACAAAATACAAAACAATCAAGCTATCCCAACTGCACAATGCTATATTAAAGGTCCCAAGAGACCCACAAGATTAAATTATTCTTCTAATGAAGGACATAATTGGTCGTATGTACTACGTAGGATAATATACCAAGAAGAAACAATATTGTATATACTTTCCCTTAAACATGTGGAAATCTCAACTCTACAACATGCTTTAATTATCTCATGGCAAGCTTCTCTTTGAAAAAACCTACATCAACCTAGGTCTTAGAACAATAACATAGTAAATATAAAGTGAAATATAACAACATAACAAGCCCAGCTTGACGGTATTTTATTCAAGTCGCCAAGAGTGAACAGGACAAAATTATTAATCAATTTAAAAAGAAACCATGTTTAGCTCTGGATTCTAATACTTTGATGTGTGATTTGGTCATTATGGTATGAGAGAAACGAAACTAAGTTCGAAGTCGCCAAGAGTGAACAGGACAAAATTATCAATCAATTAAAGGTCCGAGAACAACAAGGACCTTTCAATTGAAGAGACTTAGTTCTATAATGGATAAACAAAGATGAAACATTAATAGTAAATACATTCTGTTGAACATGTTTAACTATAAAACTACATAATTTACCACAAATAGCTCAAAAAGACATCAAATCAATCGATATTGAACCAAAACAATACACTTACCTTCACCACAAGGAGCCTTCCTTGTTGTAATTCTCAGAACCTTTGTAGGCATCCTTACAGGTCCCTTAACCCTGAGACGCTTGTCCTTAGCACCTCGTACAAGATCAGCACATACTACATAACACATTAAGAGAATCACAATCAAAATCAGCACATACTACATAACACATTAAGAGAATCACAATCAAAATCAGCACATACTACACAAGATCAGCACATACCAAGAACAGAAGTTTTCACTATAAACTACAAATATTTAAGAGTTGAATCAATAATTATCTCAAGAATGGCTCACTTTTCTTTCTAGTGTTTCCAAAAAACGCTATCCCTAACTAGAGGGGGTTTATATAACAGTCCTCTCTTTAGGTTAGGGCTAAAAGAAAACAAAAAAAACCGGCCAAAAACCAGAAGAAACCGATTCACATAGATATCGTAAGGCAAGCGGAGTCGGATACCATCAACCCTCACACAGCCACCAAAGCATCTACAGATTAGTCGGCTATCCCACAAGCACCATGGACAAAGACCCATCCAGCACCTAGCAACGAATCGGCTTCACAACTGCCATCACCAATGCCAACTCGGGCGTTGGCTACTGTCTCCTTCTCGCCTTCTCGCCTTCTCAGCCTTTGATTCATCCATAACCATGACAAGACTCAAAGTTCTAGTTACCATCATCAACATACACATAATTACGAAAAAATCAACTAGCAATCAGATCATGAAACAACATGGATATCAATCAACACAACATTATTTGACTACTAACTAAAATTCACAACAATTCCACATCCCAAACAAATAAACCATATCACAATTCACTACAATAACAAAATTTTATTGCTAAAAACAGTTGTTGACTACCATGATAGAAAAACAGAATTTTTAAAAAATGAATTCCGCAAAATCAAATAGTCAATTTTTAGGAGTCAAAATCAAAACAAATATTTACCCTTCTCGAGGTTCTTCACGTTCTTCGAGGAAAGAGTGATTCTTATTTTATGGATTTGCTCTACAGCTTCCTCCATCCCTGGCTTTGTCGGCTTCATAGCGTATGCCATTTTCTGGTACCTTCAATCCTGTTGAAAAGCTGAAATTTACGAAAAGAAAGTGATTACCGGCAACCAATCAACAGAGTTCGGCGGCCTAGAGCTAATTCACAAAATGAAAAGAAAGAGTGTATAATAGGAGTCGATTTATATATTAGGCTTAGGGTTTTAGTTTTACGGCCCACTAAATAAATGTTCGGATTTAGAGTGTAAGTTTTTACGAAAATTTGAACCAAATGAGCTTTTTAAAATTCAGAAAGTGAGTTTTGGAAATTTTTTATTCTCAAAATAAACATTTAGTTCAAGTCTGAGTCATGGTATTGTTTAGCATTAATAACAATGAATGATTACTTAAACTGAGTCCAGAAAGTCAATCAAACAATCGTCCGATGATAGTATTGTTGAGTTGACTCTTTCAACTTAGATTAAGTAATCATTAACCCAACTTGTTTGATACCTCACTTTTGTTAGTATGATTTACTCGTTTCTTTCTCTCTTTAAGGTTAGAATTTCTCTCTAGGCAGTGGCAGAATTTATTAATAGGCCCCCTAGGCACGTGCCCTAGGCACTTTAAAAAAATAAATTTAAAAAAAAATGAAAAATCACATATTATAGGGTTGTGTTGTCGTGCGTCCCATTTGTGAAATAATACCCATCAATATTCCTCCCTCTCTCTAAAAAAACCCAAACACTCTACCTAAAAGAGAAACCCATCGGCCACCACCACGACACCATCGTAGACTCCAGTGCTCCACTGCCGGTGACCACAGGCTTCATCTGCTCCATCATAGACCCCGTCGCCGGCTGTACTGTAGGTAGGGATGGTCATGGGGCGGGTCTGGAGCGGGTCCAACCAGACCCGGACCCGGACCCTTTAAATTTTTTGAGATCCAGATCCGGACCCTAAGGGTCCAAAATTTTCAGAACCGGACCCGGACCCTCCGAATCTGATGGGTCTAGGGTCCTTAATGGGTCCTTAGTGGGTCTAAAATAAGTCTCTTTGATTTGTCAAATTTGAAACATTTGTAAGTCATTGTATTTTTCGTATATTTGTAAGAGAGTTATATTATCGTATTTTTACAAATATTTAATACTCCCTCCTATTCTGCTTAAGTGTCCCATTTCCTTATTGGGTCAAGTCACCTTAAATGTCCCATTTCTATTTTTGGTATGTTAACTTTACCAATTTATCCCTACTAAACTTAACTTTTTTACACCTTTATACCTACTAACCCCACTTTACACCTATAAAGATTCAAAAACTCTACATTTTCTCTTACACATGTGGTCCCATTTGACTTTTCTTAAAATCCGTGAAAAGTCAAATGGGACACTTAAGCTGAATAGGAGGGAGTACTAATTTAACATCTAAACTCGCATAACGTCACCAATATATGCTTAAATTTTATTATAAATACTAGTTTGAGTCCATGAAATAAGGGTAATTAGGTTAACACTTAGCAAGTAGCATATATATTATTTATATATATATTATGATATTATGATTATATGAAAACAAAATAAGTGTTGAGGGCATAATTCATGTGTAAAAGACAAATAAAATTAGACAATTTAATTTTTATAAGGGTCAAATGGGCGGGTCCAGGGTCCAGATATTGGACCCGGACCCGAACCCGCCAAATAATTTTTAGATCCAGATCCGACCCGGATCCGATGGGTCTCAAAAAATCAGACCCAGACCCTTAAAAAAGGGGCGGGTCTGGGGCGGGTCCAACAGGGTCCTGGACCCGTGACCATCCCTAATTGTAGGTGGTTTTGGTCTTCACTCAAATCCTAATCCCTAAAAATAAAAATTTTGATTTTGTTGAAGGTATTTTCACTCTATTCTATTCTAAATCTTAATTTTAATCTTGTTTTAGTCTTTTAATAAAAGGGTAAATGACCTCCTCGGTATCCCGCGCAAGGCAGGGTCCGAGTGGGAGTATTCTTTTTCTTGAAAGATGCGGATAAATCATACCCATACCCGCAAACCTTCTGCTCCACATGCAGATGCTCTATCCATTGAGCCACAAGCGCCTAATAGGGGTTTTCTTTTAATCTTAGTGTTAATCTTTAATTCTTAATCTTATTCACTTGTTTTGTTTTAACCTTGAATTTTGAACTTAGAAGTTAGAATATTGTTTCTTGAATATATGTGTTTATGTTGTTTGTGTATTGTGTAATTGAAAGTCTTGTTAATGTTAAATTGTTAATGTGTTTGTTGATGTGCTTGTTTTTTGATTTATGAATAGTTGAAAGGATCATTTACCAACTACAACCTCTAAATTTACTCAATTTCAAATAAATAGCCGCGACTTTATTTTTTACCAACACTACAGCATCCAACTTAAGAAACATGACATCGAGACAGCCAAAACTCACCAGTTTGACTAAATTATCGGATAAACCCCACAAATTACCACGACTTAAATTAAAAATCTTTTTTGGCAGATGACCCCCAAAGTTCATGCCTCTAAATATTAATCGAAAGTTCGAACATTTAAAAGCAAATGAGGCAAAGTTCATATGTTTAAAATCAAATTTTCCTAAATATTAATCTTAGACAAGAAGGTTCGTAGTACACGACGGAAAGATATTTCTATGGTCAAAGTTCTGTGGTCAAATCACGAATGCGAGGCAGCTACCTGGGAAACCAAAGTCTCTATGCGAGAAAAGTACCCTCATCTCTTTCAGGTTAGTCGTGTTACCAGGACGTAACTTCTTTAACGGGGATAGAGGGCGATAGGAATTTCGCGCGAGTAATGATAAACTACTTTGACCTGATATTGTTGTATTTTTGATATTAGAATAAACTTCTTTGAGTTGAAATGTTGTGTTTTAAGACGTTTTGTGTTTGTATGTATAGTGTCGTATTGTATACTGGTCAGTTTCATGCAAGTTACGAGGGTGTAACTTCTTTTAAGGGGGGTAGTCTGTAACACCCCGTAATTTTTATAGGATATTCGATATTAAAATAAATTAATAATAGTCAAGTATAGGAATTTAAGTGAGTTAACGTGTGACAAATGGTATCATATTTTATCGCGTACAAGTTTATCGTCATTTAATAGTTAATCTTTAATGGAATTGTACATGTGTGATAAAAGTAGATCATGGTATTAAATCATATAATTAATTGATTGACAAAAAAAAATAAATGGTGAGGGTGGCCGGTTTTAGGAGGAATTTGGGGGGTTTGTGTAATCCCACATTTTTTTTAAAATAAAAAAAATATAATAATTATTTTAAAACTTTTCAGATATTTTAAAACTTAAAAAAAAAAAACTGATATTTTATAAAGAATTAATTTAAAGGACTTCTATTTGGTTTTGGGGATGGATTGGTTAAGAAAGTATCAGGCTAAGATCGATTGTGCTAAACAAAGAATCACCTTTAGAGGTAGGGGTGAAAATTCGGTCTACGGTTTGGACTTTCATCGAAACCAAATCGAACCATATTTTATTCGGTCTCCATATTTTCAGACCAACACCAAACCAAATTAGTTTCTAGACCAAACCAAATCGAACCGTATTTTTTATTTGTAGACCAAACCACACCGCCCAGACCGAATTTCCTAGGCCGATTTTTTTTTTCCGAATAACAATTTAAACTACAATTACAATAATTAAGACAGTAGCAAATTATACAAGATTAATAATAATAGACATAATAATATCTTACAAAGTCATTCAAAATAACAAATCTTGCAAAATATTGAACAAAGTCTTGCAAAATACTAAACAAACGGTAGTACATGTATTATCAAGGGTTAGGGTTTTCAATTTTTTAGGTTTAGAATTTATTGAACCTGGGCTAATACATTAATGTTAGTGGGCTATATGCAATTTCATAAATAATTCGGTTTGCGATCTAGAAATTCGGTTTGCGATTTTTGAAAATTCCAAACCTAATCCAAACCTTAATATTTCGGTCTTTTAATTTTCAAACCTAATCCAAACCAAATTTAAAAATCACCAAACCATATTTGTTATTCGGTTTGGTCTAATTTAGTTTGCGGTTTTAATCCGAATAAGTTTCACCCCTATTTAGAGGTCCTAAGGGAAATAAACTAACCTACCAAGAAACAACCTATGAACCACCAAAGATTAAGCTTATCTCTGCCTTAAATCTCCAAACCCACACTAGTGGAAAAAACGACATTAGCTGCGGTTTTTTGACCAGTATAGGCTGCGGTTTTTGCCCGCAGGCCTTGTCGTAGCAGCAAATGAGTTTTTTTTATTGGCTGCGGTCCTAAAAACCGCAGCCAATAGTCTGATTTTAGAAAATGAAATTTGCTTATTTGCTGCGGTCATAAAAGAACCGCAGCCTTTTACACAATTTTTTTTATTTTTTTTCTTTTCGTGAACTTCAAATGAAGATCAAATGAATATCAAAAATTAAATTAAACATAAACATTACATCTGGATCTGTTCATGAAATGAAGAAAAAATTATAAAAAAAATTAAATGAAGAAAATACAGTAAGAATCGAAGAAACAATTAAAAAAATATTATAAAAAAATTACATCTATTCATGAAGAAAAAATTACATCTGGATCTGTTCATGAAGAAAAAAAATTACATCTGTTCATGAAGAAAAAAAAAACGAATGAATTTGTTCATGAAGAAAAAATTACAAAAAATTACATCTGTTCATCTGTTCATGAATTAAAAAAATGAAGAAAAAATTACAAAAAATTACATTTGGATCTTCAAGATCTTCAACATCTGGATCTGGATTGAATCTTCAAGATTGAATCTTCAACATCTTCAAGATTGAATCTTCAACATCTTCAAGTCTTCAAAAATCGAAAAAATTAAAAAAAAAAAAAAAACGAAATTTCTGGAAAAAAAACTTCTTCAAGATTGAATTTCTGGAAAAAAAATTCCGGGTAAAAGAAATTTCTGGGTTAAATTTCTGGAAAAAAAAAACGAAATTTCTGGGTTAAATTTCTGGAAAAAAAAAACAAAACACAAAGTTGAGAAATTTCTGGGTAATTCATGAATTAACGAAATTTCTGGGTAAAATTTGAGAAGTTGAAGAAAGTTGAGAGAAGAGCAACTTAGAAGAGGCGGAGAAATTTATGATGAAAATGAAAATATTAGGGTTTTACTATTTAAGTAGGACACGCGCGTTTTGCTCCAAAAAAAAAAATTACATACTATTTGCTGCGGTTTAATTGGGAAACCGCAGCCTTTGATAAATGAAAAAAAATTTATTATTTTATTGGTTGCGGTTTTAATGAAAACCGCAGCCTATGTTCTTTTTTTTTTCTCCTTATTTTTCGCCTGCTATAGGCTGCGTTTATTAGGAACCGCAGCCTATGTCTCGCAGCAAATAAGGTTTTTTCCACTAGTGCCATCTTAGGATAGGCTACCCCGTATATTTGTGCCATATAAAGGACACGAGTATGAAAGAGGACGAGTTAGGAGAGATACCTGTAGTCAAGGAGTTTGTTGATGTGTTTCCAGATGAGATTCCCGAGATGCCACCTGTGAGAGAGTTAGATTTCAAGATTGATTTGGTCCCGGGAACAGGACCCATTTCAAAGGCACCTTATAGGATGGCACCTGCCGAATTACAAGAGTTGAAGGTACAACTTGAGGATTTGTTGGATAAAGGATATATAAGACCGAGTGTATCACCTTGGGGAGCTCCAGTATTATTTGTTAGGAAGAAAGATGGAACGATGAGACTATGCATTGATTATAGGGATTTGAACAGTGTGACGGTGAAGAATAAATATCTGCTTCCTAGGATTGAAGATTTGTTCGATCAACTTAGGGGCGCAGGAGTATTTCCAAAGATAAATTTGAGAACAGGTTATCATCAATTAAGAATTTCAGAGGAGGATATAGCCAAAACAGCTTTTCGAACTAGGTATGGCCATTATGAGTTCACTGTCATGCCTTTTGGACTCACTAATGCGCCTGCTGTCTTTATGGACCTTATGAATAGGACTTTTCAGCCTTATTTGGATAAGTTTGTAGTTGTTTTTATTGATGATATCTTGGTATACTCTAAGGATCGAGAGCAGCATGAGACCCATCTAAGGAAAGTTTTGGAGACTTTAAGAGAAAATAAGTTGTATGCTAAGTTTTCGAAATGTGAATTCTAGTTAGAGAAAGTAACATTTTTGGGGCATGTAGTCACGAAGGATGGAGTAACGGTGGATCCCTCAAAGGTTCAAGCAGTGATGAATTGGCCTACACCCACTAATGTGACAGAAGTGAGAAGTTTCTTGGGTTTAGCCGGATACTATAGGAGATTTGTGAAGAATTTCTCTAGAATCGCTCAGCCTATGACTAACTTGATGAAGAAGACCACTAAGTTCCACTGGGATGAGAAGTGTGAAACGACATTTCAAGAGTTAAAAACAAGGCTTACTTCCGCTCCTGTGCTGACTTTACCGAATGAAAGTGGAGAATATGAGGTATATACGGATGCATCTAAGAATGGACTAGGTTGTGTACTGATGCAAGATGGAAAAGTGGTAGCATATGCTTCACGGCAGCTTAAGCCACATGAGAAGAATTACCCTACACATGACTTAGAGTTGTAGTCTTTGCATTGAAAATTTGGAGACATTATTTGTTTGGGGTAAAGTGCAAGATTTATACTTATCATAAGAGTTTGAGGTTCTTGTACACTCAAAGGGATTTGAATATGAGACAGAGGCGATGGTTAGAGCTCATTAAGGATTATGATCGGAATTTGAACTATTGTGAAGGAAGGGCAAATAAGGTAGCTGATGCTTTGAGTAGAAATTCGAGTCATACAATTAATGCATTAATTTTGGCAGATGAGTTGTGTGAAGAGATACGGAGGATGAACTTAGAAGTGGTGGAGTATGGATATGTGAGTACTTAATTAAATGGAATGATGGTCGAGTCCGATATTTTTGAGGAAATTAGAGTGAAGCAAATCACAGATAGTTGGTTAACTAAGTTGAAGAAGTTAAAAGAGGATGGTCAGGCACCTGAATTTGAAGAAGATGAAAATGGTGTAATGAAGTATAAAGGAAGATGGTGCATACCGCATGATGAGGATCTTAAGACTAAGATTATGAAGGAAGCCCATAATTCTCCGTATTCAGTACATCCGGGTGGTGATAAGATGTACAAGGATCTTAAGAAGAACTTTTGGTGGCCAAACATGAAGCGTGAAGTTGCAGACTATGTGGCGAAATGTCTAACATGCCAGAAAGTGAAAATTCAACATGTGAAACCGGGGGGAAAACTGCAACCATTAGAAGTACCAGGATGGAAATGGGAGTCGATTTCGATGGACTTTGTAGTAGGATTGCCAAGGTCGAAAATAGGGAAGAATGCCATATGGGTGATAGTGAATCGATTAACAAAAACAGCAAGGTTCATAGCAATGAAGAACACGTGGACAATGCAACAGATGGCAGATGCATATTTTTCAGGAAGTAGTGAGGTTGCATGGTGTGCCTAAGGACATTGTATCGGATAGAGATTCGAGATTTCTGTCCAAATTTTGGAAGATGTTACAGGAAGCAGTTGGCACGATATTAAAGTTCAGTACTGCGTTTCATCCAGCAAAAAATGGTCAGACAGAGAGAACGATTCAGACTCTTGAGGATTTGTTACGAGCATGTGTTATGGATTTTGGAGGATCTTGGGAGGATAATCTGAGATATGTAGAGTTTTCTTACAATAACAATTTTCGTTCTAGCATAGGAATGGCACCTTATGAAGCTCTATATGGAAGGAAGTGTAGGAGTCCTATATGTTGGAATGATGTTAATAAGTCGTTGGGGTTAGGACCAGAAATGATTGAGGAGACTACAAGGAAGGTGAAGATGATTCAGGAACGTATGAGAGGAGCGCAAGATCGTCAAAAGTCGTATGCAGACAAAAGGAGGAGAGCATTGGAGTTTGAAGTAGGTGAAAAAGTTTTGCTCAAAGTGTCACCAACCAAGGGTGTCATGAGATTTGGTAGGAACGCTAAATTGAGTCCACGTTTTATAGGTCCTTATGATATTTTGGAACGAATTGGGGAAGTAGCCTATAGATTAGCCTTACCTATGAACCTAGCCAAAGTCCACAATGTCTTCCATGTATCCCAACTCCGAAAATATGTCATGACCCTTCCCATATCATACAACCTAAAACCATTGAACTTGATGGAACCCTTACCTTTGAAGAAAAACCAGTAAAAATCCTTGATACCAAAACAAGATGTACCCGGAACAAGGAAATTAAGTTGGTCAAGATATTATATACAAACCAACAAACAGAGGAAGCAACATGGGAAACCGAAGTTGACATGAGAAAGCGGTACCCCCGAGCTTTTCGAACAGCGACGTCAAGTTTCGAGGACGAAACTTTTTAATATAGGGGGATGATGCGAGTCTATCATACCGTCCAAGCTTATATTTTGTCCAAGTTTATATTTTGAGTTTAAGTTCGAGGACGAACTTTTGTTTTAAGGGGGAGTGTATGTAATCCCACGTTTTTTTTAAAATAAAAAAATATATAATAATTATTTTAAAACTTTTCAGATATTTTAAAACTTAAAAAAAAACTGATATTTTACAAAAACTGAAAATTAGTTTTTGAAGAGGAAAGAAACCGTAAATCAGTTTATAAAACTGATATCTTTCTTGCTAGGGCTGCACACGGTCTGGTCTGGTCTGGTTTGACATAAAAATTAGACCAAACCAGAAATTTTGGTCTGAAGAAAATTTAAACCAGACCAGACCAGTTAAAACAACAGACCGGACCGGACCAGACCGTTTTACAACGGTCCGGTCTGGTCTGGTCTACGGTTTTTTTTTCTATTTAATGCAATTTTTTAACTAAAAATCTAAAATAATGCATTTTTTACTACAAATAATAATTATCAAACATAAAATTCAGGCACAATTTGAAAAATATTATAACCAAACAATTATCAAACTATTAGACTATTATCAAACATAAAAAGTAGTACTATTATCAAACAAAATTCGAAAAACCATAAAAACCCATAACAAAAAAAAAGTAGCAAACCATAAAAAATCATAAATATTAACTAGAAATTCGAAATATCAACAAACTAATTACTAAAAATCGAATCATAAAAAAAATCGAACAATCAACGAACTACATACTAATATACCAACAAACTACATACTAAAAATCAACAAAAAATTAAACCAAACACAAACAACTAAGTCATAAAAAATCAAACACAAACAAATCAATCATATGAAAAACCAACAATAAAAACCAAAAAACCCTTAAAAAGAGATTAGAATTTGAGCTGTTGCATGTAGAAGATGAACAGGTAGAGCAATGGAGTGAGAGCGCCGCAGCCCGCACGTTTAGAAATTAGGTTTATTAGTTTAGTGGTCTTTGTTGATGAAGAACTTGTCAGAATTATTGGTCTTTCAAATTGATTGTCTTTCAAATTTTTATGTTGGGCTTGTTATATTACTTAAAGTGGGCCTGAATCCTGATAGACGCCAGCTTATTTCAGCAATACTTCTATATTATTACGGTTTATTGGTCTACGGTTTACGGTTTACACCAGACCGGAATATATTACGGTTTCCGGTCTGGTCCGGTCTAAAAAATTTAAAACCTGGACCGGATCGGAAACCGTAATTTTTTATAAAAAAACCAGACCAGACCATTTAGACCGCAGACCAGATCAAACACATAAATTACGGTTTGGTCCGATTTGGTTTACGGTTTGGACCAAACTATGTTCAGCCCTATTTCTTGCATCTCAATCCTTCCTTTCCTCCCCACTATCTCCATTCCCACCATTAAACTGACCTTGTAACCTCTTTCCTCAACCCTATATATACCATTCTAATGAGATTTTTTTTAAACCTAACTTCACCAAAATTTAGATTTAGTTTTCACAAATTTCTTTTAGTATTCTGAATTTGCAATTGCTCATAGAAGAAAAAAAAAAGAGAGAGTTCAAAGGTAAGAATCCCATTGTTTTAAAGTATTTTAACTCTTTCATCTGAAAAAGTTAAGAAAATAAAAAAAAAATGGTTTCTGACCTTCCGGCGAGAGGAGGACCATCGGAGTGTCGCCGGTGTGGGGCGGCAGTCACCTGCGCTGCTGGCCGGCTGCCACCGAGCCTGCTTCTCCTTCTTTCTCTCTCTTCTTTTCTCCCTCTCTCTCCTTCCTTCTTCTTTCTGATTTTCGAGGGTTAAGACCTTTCACAACCTTTTTCCTTGTTTTTCTTTTATAAAGCCTTTATTTAATTATTATTATTATTATTAAAACTTTTATTGTTTTGTGAGAATGAGTACAAGACTCATTTTGTGACATCTCACTTGTTTCTTACTCCATTTCTTCTTTTATTTTGTTTACCTTTTAGTTTTATTATTTAAACTTTGTCTTTATCTCCAAGAGCTGTTTTCTTCCATCTTTAATCTTTTAAAGTTTAAACTATCATTTTAAAATTTGTCTTTTTAAATAAATTATATTTTAACCGAAAGTCTTTTTAATTTTTTTTTATTTCGTTTGGGTTTATTCAGGTATTAATTCGAGACCTCTTATTTTATCGTGTAGACGGCGGATACGTGAGTCAGGATAACTAGGAGCATACGTTTATCTAGGATCGCATAACAAGGTAATTTTCGATGTCCATCTATTTAGGATTATCTCATTAGTATTATGTGCTATGTGATATTAACTTGTGCAAATGTGTTACATGATTTGTATGATATTATTTTGTGTGACATTATGTTTTAAAATTTAATACTCAATTTATCTTGAATATTATTGTTGTCAAACCTTGAATTTAAAATTATTTATTTTTGATAAAACTTGTATTATTATTTTAATAACCAAGTTTGATAGGGTTTTAAATTTGAAAGAAAATATTTTATCTTATTAATTTATGGGAATTATATCATATCATCATACTATCTACTAATCATCATATCATCATACTATCTACTAATACAATAAGAGAATCTAGCACATGTCAACTATGCAAGAGAGCTTTTCCCTCCAAAGAAAACTTTCCAAATAAATAATCTATTAAATGCACACTTTGTCAACTTTTAGTTGAATTTAATTGATTTTTTTAATTTAAAAAATGTAAATACCTTTGTATTTGAATAATTTAGCATTACGTTTTAGTCACATTATTATTACATTTTAAAGACAAATTTATTTTCAATATATTTTTTATTTAACATTATTTAGTTATTTACAATGTATTTTTTATTTTACTTTATTTCTTTGAAAAGAACATTTTTAATGAACGTAAATACCTTTGTATTTAAATAATTTGATATTACGTTTTAGTCACATTATGATTACAAATATTATTACAAGTTATTTAAGAAAAAATAGCTACAGTGTATTTTAAAATTATTTTTAGAATATATTTTAAATTATTTTATACATGTTACATTTTTATAATTAATTTTTATACATGTTATATTTGTATGGAAAATTACTTTAAATATCCCAACCTTAGTCGATGTGATTCTAAAAATTTCAACTTTTGATTAAAATAAAAAAATCTAAATTTTTGGATTGTCTCATCTTAAAGCTCTGGACTCTGTAGTAATTTCAAAGAGAGTGTATCTATTGACATCTCAATTCATTTATAGTTTTACGTATTACATCTCTGAAATGGTTCGGGTCGAAGTAGTCTGGGTTTAAAGACAAGTCTATTTTCAATCTATTTTTTATTTTACATTATTTAGCCTACAACATTAATTCTCTGTCCAAATCATGTGTCCTATTTCTTTGAAAGAATATATTTAAAAAATGTAAATACCTGAATAATTTAGTACTCCCTCCGTTCCTTTTTGTTTTTCACCTTACTAAAACGGGCAGTTTCATAAGTTTTTCCACTTTAGAATACTTTCCATTTTTGGAAAGTTTTCATCCCACTTTTACCCCCTAAAACCCCACTTTCCTTACTTCACACTAATATTTAATTATTTTCTCTCTCATACTTCCAATACAATCATTACATTACACTATTATTTAATTATTTTTTCCCTCATACTTCCAATAAAATCATTACTTCTCACTACTATATAATTAAAATAATACCCACTACCACAAAAGATACCACTTTTCTTAATTTTGGTGAAAAACCCAAATAGGAACATCAAAAAGGAACGGAGGGAGTATTACTTTTTAGTCACATTATGATTGTAAAAAATAATACAAGTTAATTAAGAAAAAAAACTACAATGTATTTAAAAATAATTTTTAATATATTTTAAGTAATTAAGAAAAAGTAACTACAATGTATTTAAAAATAATTTTTTATATATTTTAAGTTATTAAGAAAAAATAACTACACTGTATTTTAGAATAATTATTAACATATTTTAAGTTACGTTCTGGTATTACATTTTAGGGACATATTAGTCTTAGTTTTTTTCAACATTTTTAGAACCCTTTTAATAGTTTCAAATTCTTACTCTAATTTTAGATGTAACATAGTTCTATTATGCGAACTAGAATGAAAACTAGAATGAAAAATTTTCCATTTTAGCTGGCATATATGTTCAACGATTTGAGCTAGAGATTTAAACGGTGTAAATAATACTACAAAAATTATAAAATTTTCTTATTAGATTCTTAAATTAACAATGGAATAGTTAGGGACCCTAATGATTGTGAAGTCTTGATCAACATTCTCATAAGGTGTATAAACAAGTTTATTTATCAAATACATTCTTTTAGCTTATTTTACCATTTAAATAAACTAATTCCATCAACTAGAGGTGTTCATTCGGATCAACGGATTGATTTCGGTCAGATGTTTCGGGTCGGTTTAAAATCGGGTTTTGTTTTCACATTGATTTTTACATATGGTAGATCCATTTTTAAGTCGGGACAAATCGGGTTCGGTTATAAAGTCGGGTATCTATCGGGTCATCGTGTCTGTTTTGAACTCCTCTACCCTCAACCAACTAATGCTCAATTCTCTCTTTTACTAAACATCTCTTTCTTAGATTTAAAATCACATCATAATGTACATTTACTCTTGCAATAAGAGAATAAACTCTATGAAAGTTTGAGTTATAACCAAGTGAAGATATCAAGCAAATACTCTATATTAGATGTTAAAAACCAAATTATTTATTACTTACATGATTTTAAGGTAATCCGTGCACGGCACGGGTAAATACCTAGTTACTATTATTTTAATGATGGTTTTAAAAGACGATTTGAGTCGAAAGAGAAATATTTATGATTTTAATTGTCGTTGTCACCAAATTGATGTTAAGAAGGTGATTTGACAAATGAGATTTCAGTTGGATATTTCTGAGATATACATTTATTCAGAAAATTTATGATCATTTTACATAAAAATGTATAATGTAATGTTTTATGTGCTCGCGACTAATTATTAAAATATATTAAATCACGTAAAAAGTGTAACGATGGGAATGAAGCTCTTATATTTGTTGTGATCCAAGTATAAGAGTGATGAACTGGTTGCCATGTTTGGTTAGTATAGCTGCCGACAGGTTATTATTATTTTTTTTGATGCTCGATACGATTTTTGGTCTTCCTTCTATTTGTTGTGATCCAAGTAGAAGGGGTGTATACACTAGGGTTACCTGAGACTACTCTGCTGGCCTTGATGAATTATTTTGGGGTGACGACCCTCTTGATGAAGTAGGTATAGGGGTAAAGCCTCGGCCTACTGGCGTTCTCGTTCCCTCAAATTAAAATTGGATATATGTGTTGTCGCCACTAAATATCAAATTAATTAATTGGCTTAAGTTTTATTCTATTTTATATTCATAAAATTTTGATCTTTAACTCAGCTTGATAATACTTTATTTTCTACAATTATTTCAACTCAATTATATTTTATTTTCTGAAATTGTTTTAAACTTAACTGTTTTACGGGATGGAGTTAGAATTACTCAGTTTATCTGATTTTGGGAGTTTTTCCTTGTTTTCTTGTATTCTTATTTTTGCAGGTGGTTGATCACGTGAGGTTTGTGGAGTGAGGATCACCTAGAGTTATAATTATTATTAGAGTCATATGTCAGTTGATTTATTTTCAGTTGTTTAAGCTTTATATAGACACATATTGCGTTTAAGTCTTTTCTTAAGTTGTAAGACCCTATTGTCGGATTTCAGTTTTATTAAGTTATTTTCACAGTCGTTTAGCCTTACATTTATTTTCTTAGAAATAGATGTGGCGGTAACCCTCCCATGAGTAGGTTTTAGCTCGGGTTTTCTTCAAAAGTGTTTTTTAAAATTTGGACCTAGTTATGGGGTGTTACAGTTTGTAACTCCCTCTTGAGTGTGTATTATGGCACTTTTAAGAGGGGAGTTAAAAACACCTCTTATGCATGAATTTTCCACATTTTGTCATTTGCTTTTGCCTCAAAGAGTTTCTTTATTTTTCTTTTCCCTCTTCTTGATTTTCAGTTCTCACAAATTAAAAAAAAAACACTTTGTGTTCATCCAAATTCCAAATCAAGGGTAAGTGAAATCTAAGAGTTAATATTAGATTTTTACTTTTAAAGTAAATTATATTTTATATTTTATATATGATGATATCCTATGAGTTTTACAAAGAACGTATTAGAACATGTTCTCAAACTTTTACAAAGAACTTTTACAACCCAGAAAAAACAAAATTTATACCCAGATTACAAAAACGAAATTTATACCCAGATTACCAAGAACTTTTACAAAAACAAAAAACGAAATCAAACATCTTGTTCTTCAACATACCCAGAAAGATCAAACAATATCTTCAACAAAAATAGGCTTTTTCAAAAAATTTCCAGATCTGATTTTTAGGTTTTAGAAAATTGATGATGAAGGAGATGGCTTAGGGTTTTGATGAAACGAGGCGCCTCAAAAATTGATTGTAACATTTACATTGATGATGAAGGAGATGGCATAGGGTTTTGATGAGATGAGGGAGATGGACTTGAAGATTAAGAGGCGTGAAGATTGCTTAGGGTTTTGAAGCTTTTTGAAGATAGAGGCGTGTTCAACATATATATACTTTTGGTTTTTTTTTTTTTTGAAGGAGGCGTACATACTTAGGGTTTGTTTATAAGGAAGCTACTTAGTATAAAATAGGCTTTTTTTTAAGGGAGCTATTGGCTGCGGTTCAATTTATGGCCGCAGCCTTTTTTGATTTCTTTTTTAATTTTGTCTATTGGAAAGGGCTATTGGCTGCGGACGTACATAGAACCGCAGCCATTGAGTGTGTCAAGGGCTATTGGCTGCGGACAAACTTCCTAACCGCAGCCTCTGTTGATTTTTTTTTTTTTAATTTTGTCTATTGGCTACGTAAACCTTAAAACCGCAGCCAATAGCTTTTTTTCCACTAGTGGAAGTTTAACTTTGAAATTGAGGATTGATGTGTCGGTTATCCCAAGGGGTTAATATTTTGGATTGGATTATATAATTTTTGTTCCCATGGCAGTTTTGGATCATTACGGTCACCATGGGGGTATGCATACTTTAACCTCTGACGACCCGAACAGGACGGGCAACGTCTTAGGTCGGTGGTTGCCTTGGGATTAGCTCTCCCAAGTGTATTCCTCCAAATGAATTGGATTATTACTTGGACGACCCAAATAGGACGGGCAACGTTTCAAGTTGGGGATTTTGAATAAACGTATCAGAGACTTTGCATGCTAGGGTGAACACGTTGCTTGTATTCCACTTGTTGATTATATGTATGCTGTCTCTAACGTGTATTGGATTGTTCTTTGGAACTTGCTATTTGTTGTCGATCAACGACTGGCAGGTTGATTGCAGGTGGGGACTGGAGTGGGGATTTAAGTTAGGACCATATCATCCAAGACTGCGATTTATGTAATAATAATTATAAGTAGAAAATAATTTACATCTATGTAATAATGGAACTTAGTTTGGTTTATTTTGTCGTTTCGTTAATTTGTCTAATGTGTCGTAGAGGCCGATGGGTTCTCAAGTTATATTATGGAACTATTTTAGTCTTGTCGCTACCAGATGTTTTATTTTCCGCTTAGTTATATTCCTTTATCGATGGAACATTGACGATCTTGGATGGGATTTTTTTTCCACTAAAAGTCCTGTAGTGAACCGGAGTCATATTTTCATATGGTTATCCGGGTCACTTGAGCCGGACCGTTATAGAGGAAGACTGCACTTTTGGAATTTAATGACGTCTTATTATTGCAGCAACTTCACCCAAGAATTTCTTTTCCTTAATTAACTTCTTCAAAACAACCAATTTTGCACTGAAAATCCTCAAAACCAAAATCGACCTTTCTGGAACAAGCTCTCCTTCAGCAAGTTCTTGTTTAATCTCTATCTATTTTGCATTACATGTAATTGTTAGAAATATATCAGGTTTTCCATACCTCTTAACAAGCGCCATGGCATTTAAGTATCGCTTTTTCATGTCTCGCGGACCACCAATGAACAAAAGTGGTGAGATCACAAGATGACCCACACCTGCGGCAAAAACTTCCCCACCTTATATCGAATCCATCAACCCTTTATATAGTTCAGCACAAAAAAGCGTCTGATTATGGCGAATAAAGTCAAGGCGGGTATTCTCAATCTTATATATATACATATATAATAAGATAGTTTTCCAAAGGATGAACACCTCATGGATTTTTCTTTTTGTATGCATTCCCTTTTTTTTTTTTTATTTTTCTCATTCAAGATATACTTTTTTTCTTTATTGAGAATGCAAGAGAAAATGGAAATATGGATAAGCCAAAAAGGATGTTTAGAATCATACCAATGTTTACACCACTTTGTCATCTAATATCACCTACACCAACCTAAAGTCAAGTAATGCACAAGGTAGGCTAATTTGGCAATGTAGCTATTACTAAAAATGTGTTATCTTCCCTAGTCCATTGTTAATAGACTGCATTGAAGAAGAACAAACACAGTTTCTGGATTTTTAACTGGCACTCAAAAGAGGACTCGCAAATGGAATCCTAGATGGTTCAATCCTCACATGGCTAGTCGAAATGTGCCTAAAAGACTAATCTTCCAACCAACAAACCAAACAAGCCAAGATCCTCTAAGTCAAGCGGAAAAATAATTAGTATCCTCAATCCCAAAACATCCATAAGGCTAGGAAAATATGAGTAAGCATATATGAACCACAAAGTACTTAATAGGAGCTTGCAATCTAGTTCCACAACTCAAAACAACAACTAAAACTAAGTGAAACAAGCAAAACCACGATAATAGTGACAATAATGCGTAACAATCAAAGCTCAAGAGCCGTCTCGGCACTTGGGAAAGGTAGAAACAAGGAAAACATTTAGGGTCGGTCCTGGGGGTAGTTTTGAGGTGCAACCCCCTACGAGCCTAGCTTATGAAGGGACCTAAATTGAGTTCATTTTTATAAATTTAAATTACTTTGTGCATTGGTTTTTTTTTTTTTTTTTTTGAAAATTTGGAATATATTAATAAAAAAGAGGAAACACCACACACTAACTAGGGACCCCAAACCCGCCGGCATAAAAAAAAACCCCGTAGGGAAAAAACCATTGGAAGAGGGGGACCAAGAAACAGGCCACCCAAAACAGCATAGGGGTGGACTATGCAACAACGTTTTTCTTAAAAAACATCAAGACAAGCAGGTCCAAACACCTTACACACCAAGTAAAGCTATATTAACACCAAGTAAGAAAAAGAGACCCCTCCAGAACACCTTACTTTGTGCATTAGTAGCTTCTAGCATGGATCGAACCTACGATGTTAGATTTCTTAGTAAAGCGCTTGACCGCTGAACTACATAAAAATTTGTATCAACATAAGTTCTTTAGATAAATACTAGTCATAACTTATTTGTGTTGGAATTGCAGCACAAAAGAAGAATCTAGTAGGAAAATTTATGAAGCAACATGCTTATAGTTTCAACTTTTGCTCAAATGTTATTAAGGACATGCTTGTATTGGGTGTAAATGTTTAAGGGAGTAAAAAAAGTCAAAGTAAGAAAATAAAGTAGAGAAATGATAAATTAGTGAAATTTAATTATTGTAGAGGTAGAAGAATGGTTGCAAAATAATGAAAAATGAAGGAAACTCTCAATTTTGTGGGGTAAATATTTATCCTAGGGGAGGGTGGGGGAATGCATTACTTCCATAATTGGGGAAAATCATCTTCTTTTTCCTTTATTATTTTTATTTCATGCTCATTTTTCATTCTTCACAACTATCTTAACTACTTTAAATGCATCTCTTTTTGCTTTCATTTCACTAGTTTGACTTTATTTCTCCCCTTAATACACCCAATACAAGCATGCCCTTAACACTTAAAATTTTCTTTGTAATTAATTTTTGTTGATTATGAAATTTTGCACCACTAAATCATGTTTGCAGTTTTATTTTTCATTTATTAGCTCAAAAATATTCAAATCAATCTTTTTTGTTTGTCTCAATGCATATTTTATTAACACTTAAAATTTTCTTTGTAATTAATTTTTGTTGATTATGAAATTTTGCACCACAAAATCATGTTTGCAGTTTTATTTTTCATTTATTAGCTCAAAAATATTCAAATCAATCTTTTTTGTTTTTCTCAATGCATATTTTATTAATATTAAATATTTTATATTCTTTAATCATACACAATTAAAAATATTAAGAAATAAATTATTATTTTAGAGAGAAAGCCAAATGTAGGAAATAATTGTTATGAAGGAAGCATATTGAAATTAAATGGCTTATTTATAAAGTAATAGATTTTAAGATTCATGTAAGTAGAGTCAAAATAAAATTATAAGAACTACTAAGTTATTTTGCATTTATTTATTGAAAAAGTTTTCAAAATTATCAATTTATAAGTTATCGTCATCATTATCATCATCACACAAAATTCCTCTCATATAATTTTTTTTCTTCCTCGATTTTGAAATACTAGCTACGTAACGATTTTTGACACTATTCATCATTCAAGCTTATTTTGTATATTGCGGCTAATGTGTTAGAAAAGAAATAAGCAAGTGAGATCTTGTTTGAATCTAATCGCATACCTTAATAATATCAAATTTTATCCTCTAACAATAAAACATTTGCAGGACCAGAATACTATTCATCATAAACAATACTTTTGCCACATAACTTGCCACTTCAGCTTGTGATGCCAAATCATCTGCATTAACTCTTCTTTTCTCTGTCTTACGCTGCTCTCTTCTATACTCGTTCAGGTTAATACTCATCAGAACCAAATACATGTAATGATTCTTTTTGCTCTTAATACCCATTAGGGTGGATCATTAAGTACCTCCTAAGCTCAAGGATGGCACCTCTCTATTTATTGAAGCAGCTGCATTGTTCAGTGGCTTGTATATAATTCCCACCTAACATTCAATTGCTTATTAAAGATTATTGTTTTTCTTACTTTTCTGAATTTTAAAATGAATGAGTTTGTTACTGTTGTTTGTTTCTGCTTTTAATTGAACTCCAGTTGCAACTTTTTATTGGCTTGCTGAAATAAATGAGTTTTTGATGTTGTTTGTTCCTGCATAATTGAACTTTACCAACAACTTTTTTTTGCGCTTTCTATCTGATTTTTAATGTTTCTGAATTCTGAAATGAATGAGTTCGTTAATGTCGTTTGTTCTAACCTGCAACTTTTTTTTTTGGCTTACTTTTGCATTTGTTATTGTTGTTTGTTTCTGCATTAACCTGCATCTTTTGCTTGCTTTTCTTATATATGATGTTGTTTTATGTGGAATTTAATGCGTTTGTCAGCTCTTGCACTTAATTGAACTCCACCTAAATGAGTTTGTTGCGGAATGGAATGAGTTTGTTGCTGAGATTTTTATGCATTTAATTTATGGAATGATTGTTTGCCTTTTAGGAATCTACCTACTTTATAATTGAATTCCACTTTGATAGAGGAAAAATAAAGTTTTAAACATCAAAACAAGGTTTGTGGACAAAATATAAGGACCACAACTACAAAATAGAGTTAACGGAAAATTTAAGCAATATATAACTAAAAAAATGATAAAGTTGACGGGAAATTATACGTAATATAAAGCATTATTAACTATTAAAATGAGGTTGGACTAGCTTAATCGTGACGTAAATTTATGTACATAATACGTGAATGCTAATTTAGTAAGCTATTAGTGCTCTTAGGTTTAAAATTTAGCCACCTATTTTTGGTAGATTATCCATTAAAAGAACATATGGTTCTGAAGTAGAGCTGTTAATGGGCGGGCTTGGGCGAGTAGCGGACCGAGTAGCACCTAAAAATTCTACCCGAGGGCTCAAATATTCAAAAGTCCGCCCGCATTCGTGGGCATATTTTTTTGCCGTTACCCGCCCATTTTTAAAGCGAGCGGGACCCGCAGGTAGGCGGGTATTTTTATATAGAAATTAAAAATATAGATCATATTATAATGTTAAGTTTTTATAAGAACAAACAAAATAAATACATTATCTAAAATACTCTAAATATATATAAAATCTCAAAATACTCAAATTACATGAATATTGAATATAGACGGTGGAATCGCCTACTTGTTTGAACTTTGATAGTCGACTGCTTAAGTGCTTTGAGGGTTAAAAATATCGAATGTAAATAGTAGAATTATAAAGTTTATTAAAGTCTAAAAGAAGTAAACCTTAATGCTAGTTGAAGAATAATAAACTAAAGTTGGGTATGGGTCATGTAGTAGTATAGTTTAATAATTAATAGAATTAATTATTTAATAAATAATATATTAAACTAAGGGTCTGTTCTCTTTGTCTGATCTGATTGGAAAAGATCTGAATTTACTAAGGTCTGATCTGATCTGAATCTTTCTGATCTGGTCTGATCTGATCTGATCTGATCTTATCTGGTCTGGTTTGATCTGGTCTGATCTGGTCTGGTCTGGTCTGATCAAATCTGATCTGATTTGATTTCAAAAAGTTATTATTATTATTATTATTATTATTATTATTATTATTATTGTTTTTTTTTGGCAAATAAAAAGCTTTTTCATTTACCAGAAAAACACCAATACATCAAAATCAGGGAATCTCGGAAAAGCCTAATTGCATCAGTGTGGAACCGAAGCCCACCTTCGAGGAAGGGTTTCCCCGGCCCACTCTTCATGTGCATACGGGAAAAAACCGAGCCCACAAAACAGCCGACAAATAAGTCAGCTAAAGTAGCTATACAAAAATAGCACAATAAATACACTATACTGTGCAAAACAAACAAAAACCATCAAGCAACATGAGCATTTCTAAAACAGCATCCCAGCATCAACAATATCTTCACAGCAGCAAGTCAGCAAGTTCCAAAAAGCACAATGCAAGCTTGAGTATAATGCAAAGGCCTTCAAAATCAGCATATCCAGTAGCAAAATCATCAAATAAAACATCACAATGCAAGCTTGAGTATAGTGCAAGTTGACCCAATGAAAGAGCAACACAAACCGCATTCAATAGAATAGGGCCAAGCTGTCCACTCCATAGGACAAGCAGTAGCTCAAACACACCAAAAAACCAATAGCTCATGTGACAAACAGGAGCAGCAGCTTAACAAATTAGTAGATCAGTAGATCCCCTTCAAAAGCTTAGCAGCGAGCAGGCGTAACCAGCAACATCTTACTCCTCATAATATAAGCCAGCAGCCCTCAGCAGCCCCACTGCCCAACCAGCAGCACCGGGCACCAAAGCAGCATCATAAAGCATCGATCAATAGAACAAAATGGAAGCAGCCACCATTAGCCAACAATTTAGCAGCAACAATGCACTATGATGCCAAAATCAGCAATCCCAAATCAGCAGCAAACTAATTAGCAGCCACAGAAGCCAACTAGCATCACAATCCTCAGCAGGCCAAAACCTTCCAGCATAATTCCACAAAGAACAGCAGGCATCATTCAATATACAGCAGCTCCAAGATCAAAAGAAAAGTAATGCACAGGCAGCAAAGCAGTGCAGCACACAAGTAGTAGCACAACACTCAATATACAGCAAAACAGTGATAGCAGCAGCCTCTCAGCGGTAGCATTCCAGAAAATCTAGCCAATACAAGCACACAAAGCAGCAACAGTAGCTTCTCTCCAAGCAGATGGCACCAGCAGCATTAAACAGCATGTAGCACCAAAAGCACGGCAACATTTCAACACAGCACAACAAGAGAGTAGCACTCAAATTTGGAGTCAACAAGTATCAACAGAAAAATGTCCAACAGCCATCAGCACATTCAAAGTAGCATTAATCCAGACATAAACAACAAAAACATCAGACAGACCAACCAGCAGCAGACAAACAAGGAGTATAGAGAAACCACCTTGGCAATACACAGACACTACAAAGATAGCCATTGACCAATAGACTCATCAGCTATGTCTGAGTGCAAGCTAAGAAATCTTTGTCGCACTTCAGTGCGCACAATGACACTTATAGAAGTAGGAGTTGGCACCAAGGCATTCCACACCGCATCATTTCGTGCCCGCCATATATGATAAACAGTAGAAGAAAAAATAGCACAAAGGGTATTGCGCTGCATCGTATTACCCTTAAGCTTTCGGAACTCCATATGCGCAATTGGTCTAAAACGAAGGCTAGACCAACATCGAATTTCACGCAAACACCTCTGGCTATATATACACTCAAAGAACAGATGAGTATTCGATTCAGAATGAATTCCACACAAAGGGCATAAATCATTATCAACCACTCCGATGAGTTTCAGTTTGTCCTTGGTCTTAAGTTTAGAAAGAGCTGCCATCCAACAGACAAAACGGGCCTTTGGAATTGACAGTCTATTCCACACAACATTAGTCCATCTGACCCTGTGAGACGTCTCCATCTGAGCAGTGTATGTGCCTTTGATCGAGTAATGATCCTTACTAACCCAATCCAAAATCAAATCTTTAACACCACAAATTTTCTTCAATGTCCAACTAGCCGTGACAGGGGCATTGAATATCTCCCATCGGCCACCTTTAGTATAGACGCCATGTACCCATCGGACCCATAAGGATTCTCTAAGATGAGAGATATGCCAGGCTATTTTTCCAACAGCCGCAATATTCCAAGTTTGCAAATTGCGAATACCAAGACCACCAGATTTTTTCGGCTTACAAATAGTAGACCATCGAACATGACCGGGCTTATGAGAATCGTGCACACCAAACCATAAAAAGGACCGGCATATGGAATCAACAGTCCGTATAACACGACGAGGAAGGATAAACATCTGGCACCAATAGGTGGAAATCCCCATCAACACGGAATTAATTAATTGAAGTCGAGCGGCATAAGAAAGGTGCTTCGCACTCCAGGCTCTAATCCTCCAAGTCATCTGATCAGCTATTTGCTCACAATCAACTATGCTTAAACGTTTAGAGGAAAGGGGAACCCCAAGATACTTAAAAGGCAAAGAACCATAGGCAAACTGGGATAAAGCCTTAATTTCCTCTCTCATATCATCAGGAACTCCAACAATGTAGATAGCTGATTTGGCTGAATTAGCTTGAAGACCAGACGAACGAGAAAAAACACTAATGCAGTTACACATAGCTCTAACAGAGGAGATATTACCCTTACAAAACAACATCAAGTCATCGGCAAAACAGAGATGTGAGAGACGAATAGTCCTGCATCGTGGGTGAAACGAATACGTACCTTCAGCACTTCTCAAAATTCTGGATAAGTACTCCATTCCAATGACAAAGAGTAGCGGGGATAACGGATCACCTTGACGAAGACCCCGTTTAGCATGGAAAATGGGAGTCGGGCTACCATTAAGCATAAGAGTATAACTTGTCGATGTGATACAAGTCATAACAATCCTGATAAAGGATGGCGGGAAGTTGAGTACAACCAACATCTCCTTAATGAACTGCCAACTCATAGTATCATACGCCTTGCATAGATCGATCTTCATAAGGCAACTGGGAGCACACCTCTTCCTAGTGTAATGCTTCACAATATCCTGACACAATAGGATATTGTGCATGATATTCCTACCCGCCACAAACGCTCCTTGAGCCTGGTCAATAATATCACCCAGCACTAGCTTCAACCTTGAACAGATGAGTTTTGAAATGCATTTATAAAGAACATGGCAGCAGGAAATTGGCCTAAAATCCTTAGGATGTGAAGGGCAAGGCACCTTAGGGATCAAGGTAATGGTGGTGGTGTGCCAACTTTTAAGCAGTTTACCAGTGCAGAAAAAGGACTTAACAGCTGAAATGACATCCCCACCTACAATACTCCAAGCAGCCTTATAAAATTTGCAATTGTAGCCATCGAGACCCGGAGCCTTCTCATCTGGAATACTCCATAGAGCATTCTTGATCTCATCATCCGAAAATGTAAGATCTAAAAGACGACCCTGCTGACCAGAGAGAATAGGGCCATTATGAGCAATGTTGATATTTACTGATACTCGAGATTAAGGCACAGTAGAAAAAAAGGTCGAGAAATGATCAAAGAAAGCCTCCTGAATCTTCTTAGGATCATAAATGTCCTCACCATTCAAATGCAAGTAGTTAATGCGATTAGCTCGAACACGATGATTAATGCTTCGATGAAAGAACGCAGTATTATCATCCCCTAGCTTGAGCCATTGCAGCTTTGCTTTTTGACGCAAACAACCCTCATAGTCAGCTTGAAGCAACCGCAACTGCTTAGTAAGAGCATACTCTTGCGTAGCTATTTCGGGAATCGCAGGATATTCATGCATCCTACTCTGCAACTGAAGTAATTTCATCTTTGTTTTGGCAATAGCATCCTGAAGATGATCCCTCCCAAATTTATCTTTAAGCCGCTGTTTAAGAATTTTCAGTTTTTGAGAGATTTGAAAGCTACAGCACCCCTGAATAGGCGTATCCCAAACATTCTGGACCACATTCAAAAAATCATCCCGATCTGCCCATACATTGAAGAATCTAAAAGGTTTCTTCCCTCTCTGTTGCTCCGAAAATCGAACTAACATGGGCGAATGATCAAAGGTTCCCTCAGGAAGAAAAGAAACAGTAGCCTGGGGAAAAGCATCCTCCCAAAGCATATTGCCAAGAACGCGGTCTATCTTACTCATGACTCGTCTATCTCCTAGCTGTTTATTATTCCACGTGTAAAAACGACCATTATAGTGAAGATCATGAATATCACAATGCGCCAAGCACTCTCGGAAAGGCTGAATCTCATGTAATCGAACGGGAAGACCATGTCTTTCATTGAGATTAGCAACAGTATTAAAATCACCCAAAAGAAGCCAAGGACCAGACACAGAGTTACTCACATTCTGAAGCTGCTGAAACAGATTCAACCTCTCCTTTCGATCATTTGAGCCATAAACAAAAGTGCAGAAGAACTGCCTCCCATTCTTAGGATGCACAGACAGATGAATAAACTGACTAGAACATAACAAGACATCAACATACATGTCCTCACTCTTCCATACAACCACAATTCTACCACCACTATGCCAATTCAAGTTACTCGTAATGCTCCAGTTAGGAAAAATACGAAGGTAAAGGGCCCCCAAACTCGCTCTCTTCACCTTTGCTTCAAGGATACCAAAAAGGTTAATATTATGATGATGGACAAAAGAAGCTACTTCAAATTGTTTATTAACCTTATTAATACCCCGTACATTCCAAGCACATACACTATTCATTGCCCGGGATGGGATAAGCTCCCAGCGCTATAGAAGAAGAAACATCCATATTGAGAGTATCAACATTAGTCGACACATCCAAAACACTAAAACCATTTGAAGTAAAAATCAAAGGATGAATATCAGTCATCAAAGGGGTAGGACTAGACACTAGAGCAGGTGCCTGTATAACATTTGTGGGAACCAAAGACGCCTCATCCGCACTTATAACTTGCTGCTGATTAGGGGCCAAGGGCTGTCCATCATGCACCTCAGAGGAAAGCGCATGATCAGGTTCCTGTAAACCAACGGAAGGACCCATAGACCCAGCACCATCAGTTTCCATGTGCTGTTGACGAAAGTCTGAGTGAACCTGCTGCCATGAGTTATCCCTTACCTTGTCAGTAGCCATAGGTCTCCTAAACGCCTTTCGAAGAGGTCTAAAGCCATGTTCATCCACGCTAAGCTGCGGATTGGAGTCCTTATTTTGACCCATGCGACAGTTTACAACCGTATGTCCAAATTGACTACATTTTGAACACCAAATCGGAGTCCAATCATATTGCACCGGCTGCGAAACAATTTCATCAAATTCATTAGAGTAAAAAAGCTCCTCAGGAAAGCCCTCCTCTACATTCATCTCCACAAGGACCCTTGCAAAGGATAACCGACTCTTTGTGCGTGTGGCCTCATCAATTTTTAAAACCCCACCTAGATAGCCAGCAATGCGCTTTAAGACATTATCATTCCAGTATTTCAAATTCAACTTTGGAAGTTTGATCCATATAGGAATGGAGGTGAGACTGGATTTATCATAAGAAATTGTCGAGGTCCAAGGCTTCACAATAAAAGGCTTACGATCAAACAAAATGTCGTTCAAATCACATGCCCTCTCTTGATGTTCTTTTTGCAGGAATCTAACAACAAAAACACCCCGATTAACCATCCCAATCCTGTCAATAGTTAGGTCTTTCCATATCCTACGGACGAACCCATCTACGACATGAAGCGGCGGGTTTGCACTAGACACATAGCAAACGACTGCGTTCTCCCAGAATTTTACTTCATCTAGAACATCATCTTTACTAATACTAGCAATAGGTCGAGACGACGCAGCATTTACCACAACAGGGGAAGGATTAACTAATGGAACAGTAAAAACATCAGGGGAAGCAGGAAGGATCTCACCTGATTCAATGGAAGCCGATCCACCACCACCAGGAGCCAAGGGTTTATCTCCCTTTAGAACAGACACCCAGCTAAGGCCAACTCGATTGCCACCACCACCAGTAGAATTCGAAGAAGCAGCTTTACCCTCATTGTTCGAATGGAACAAATATCGGTCCGGGGACACTGAAGATGAAGAATCCCGTGATGAACCACTAATTGAAGGCTTCCTTGGCACCGCTCTTACCTTTGGAGGCCTCCCTCGCCTGCCCATGGCCGGAATCTGGACGATTCAGGTGAGGAGAAGTCGAACAAGGAAATCGCCAGTGAGAGAAAGTCCCGTTTTATTATTGTTATTGTTATTATTATTATTATTATTATTATTATTATTATTATTATTATTATTATTATTATTATTATTATTATTATTATTATTATTATTATTAGGGAAATTCCACGTGGTAACCCTGAGGTTTTGGGTTTTCCACGTGGTAACCAAAACTTTTAAAAAATCCACGCGGTAACCCTGAGGTTTACGTTAATGTTCCAGTATAACCTTTTTGCACATAAAAACGTTAGCAAACGTTAATTTTGAAGCTTTATGGTTGTTGTATGCATATTTATGAGATTCACCATTTTAAATGCCATCAATTTGAATTTTTTTCCCCAAAATATAACCCTCAAATCTACCATTTATCATCCAAATCATATTTTTTCCCCCAAATTCAAAGATGGTAAAGTTTGGGTTTATATTTTGGGGAAAATGGTTGAGACTGATGGCATTTAAAATGGTGAGTCGCATGTATAGGCGTACAACAGCCTTAAAGCTTCGAAATTAATGTTTCATAACATTTTGCTAACGTTTGATGTGCAAAAAGGTCATGGTGGAACAATTTGGTAAACGTCAGGGTTACCATGTGGATTTTTTAAAAGTTTTAGTTACCACGTGGAAAATCCAAAACCTCAGGGTTACCACGTGGAATTTCCCTTATTATAATAATAATAATAATAATGATAATGATAATGATAATGATAATGATAATGATAATGATAATGATAATGATAATGATAATGATAATGATAATGATAATGATAATGATAATGATAATGATAATAATAATGATAATAATAATAATAATAATAATAATAATAATAATAATAATAATAATAATAATAATAATAATAATAATAATAATAACAACTTATTGAAAGATTCTGAGCCAAGAAGGAAGGGAGACCCTCCTAATGGTTAGCCTGCTACGGATTGCAAGGGTCTCCTTCCTCCCTTTTTGCTCCCTTGTTTATGGAAGGCTAGTTATGATTATATTAGGTTAAACTGCAATGGTAGATTGATAAGCTACTGTATGGCTTTTGTTATGATCAATATTCATCTGGTAGTTGTGTATATAGTATAGTTGCAGCTGTGTGTCTATATTCTTGGTATGGTGTCATATGTCTCTATGCAGGGTTATTCCCAAAACCTGATTCTGAATAGGGCTCACCAGGCCACTTTTGAGGCTGAGCACCACTGGGTTGCAGCCTATGATTCACTGTTTGTGGCCCAGCTGCTGTTCTGGTTTCCTGTTTCAAATTGGCCAAGACCTGGCTTCTTTATGGGTGTGTTGGTTTTAACAATCACAAGCAACTGGATGCAATAGGGTGCTGGTTTGATTGGGTATTTGCTGCTGATTGCTCTTTACTCACGTGGGAACCAGTGATACTGCTTGCATTGAAGATGGTATTGGCTTATCTGTTTTATAGCCTGTAACGTTGATGGCATATGCTGGTTTGTGAGCAGGATACATGCTTTAGGTTGCTGCATACTGAGCTCATACCTGCTGTGTTGACAAACGTCTTTGAACAGGATTGCTGAGGTTCTAATATGCAATCAGTTTAGGTTGATTGAGTCTTGAGCTCATCTTAGGTTGCTACTATCTGAGGATGTTGTGTTGACAAAACTTAATGTGCAACATGGTTGTTTGGTAGTTTTAGAGTAAATTAGGTTCTTTATTCTATTATTATATGCAGCTTAGTCATTGAAGAATGTTGTTATTTTTGGTATCATTTTGAGTTGCTGTGCAGGACAGACTCAACGTAATGCTGTTGGTATGGCTTGGTTGGTATGGCTATTCCTGAAGCTGGAGGCCGCCTTATGCACAATCTGCTGTGATGGTCCGTAGGACTCTTTTTGGTTTAGCATAGGCAAATGTCTACGTGTTTTGTAAATTCGTTTAGTTTAGTACAAATCCTTGTATAGACTAGGAGTTTATCTCCTTTTTTGGAAATGTCGGCTCCTCCAAGCGAATGACGAGGGGTGTGTCCCTCAGATGCTCTGTAGGGGCTCTCATTTCAGTCTGTTGAACTGGTGTACTCCCTCCGTTCCCTATTGATGTCCCCTTAGAAAATGTTCACGGGAATTAAGAACAGTGGAATGTTTTAGATAGTGGAGATATTATTTTATTGAATAATAAATTTGATGGAGGAAAAGTGGGGTCCACAAATATTAAAAAAGTATTTAAAAAAAGTTAGTGGAAAAAATTATGGGGACCACAACTAATTAAAAAATGTTTTTATGAAGTTAGTGCGAAACATGTGGGGACTATAAGGAATATAAAAATGTTAAAATGGAGTTAATGGAAGATATGTGGGCCCATAATCAATATTAAAATATTAAAATTATGATGGTTGAAGTTATTTTTGTCCAAAATTTGTGATATAAATGGAAAGATTCCTTATGTGAACAACAATTGAAACACCTTAAAATGAAAAGTGGGAACTTATTTAAGGAACGGAGGGAGCATAAGTTGGGGTAGTTGGGGTACTTAGGTAAAAAATCTTTGCCAAAAATAGAAAATGGACAATTATAGTGAATTAACCAAGAAAAGTGGACGGAGTATAATATAATACAACATGTATGCATATATAATGTGTTATTTTCACTTGAAGAAAGCAGCTTGCTTCACAAAGCATCCAGCCACAAGTAGGACACCTCCAATCCAATAATTCATCAAAGACTGTTCTCCATTGCCTACAAAATCAAATCCAGATGATTGCTTTTGGGCTCTTTGTGTTCTGCACAACTTTTGAACACTATTCAATATATGCATTTGTATGTGCTGAAATATGTAATCTCGATTAAGGATACTGATGAGTGAGTTTTGTGTCACTCATCGGGTAGTCATTGAGTCCAATTCCCGCATATTTTCTTGCATACTACCCTTGTTATGTTAGTTAATTGCACATATTTTGACTTGGTTAGTGATATTCGCATTTTTTGTGCATTTTAGTTTATTTAGGTGCATTCTATAGCATTTTCCCCCTTTGTCTTTGTTTGCTTCTTTTCCCCTCCCCTACTTTGCTCAATTGTGTAGGTTCCTTGCCTTCGGGACGTGATTCGATAGCATGAGCGACTCATCTCATCTTTTGGCGAAGCGCGGAATCAATCCCTTGCATCCAAAGAGCTTCCCAGCACCTTGTAGTCGAGTGCTCGTTCGAGGCACTCTGATGCTCGTTCAAGGCAAAGACACTCAGCAAATAGAAGCTACTGGGCTTTGGTGCTCGTTCGAGCAGATGGTGTGCTCGTTCGAGCACATTGATGTTTGGCAGACAGAAGGTCATTGAAGCTGCTACTCGTTCGAGCAGATGCTATGCTCGTTCGAGCATTTGTTGTTTGGGAGATCAGTAGCTTCTGAAGGCTAGTGCTCGTTCGAGCACCATACCTGCTCGTTCGAGCACCTATTCAGCAGGGCATCTTTTGTTTCTTTGGCATATTTACTCTATTGCCCTTGGATCCTTCTTGTATATATAGGCACTCCACGAAATGTTATGCATCAGCTAGATTCATTAGAATAGAGTAGCTTTAGTTCATTTACTCTTGTTTTTCATTTCCAAGGTTGATTTATGGTGGGATTTGTTCCCTTTTGCTGAATTTAAGAGGAATATCCAAGGAAGAACTTTTCTTAGTTTGTGCTCAATCTTTCTCCTATTTCAAGGAAGTAAGATCCTGTAATCATACTCTATTAATTAGTGAAACTTTCAGATTTTATTTCATCTTTACATTTTCTCTTTGCATGTGGTTTTTCTAGCTTGATTCTTGTTTCTAGTTGTTAGATTATACCTTATCTTTAGTTAAGGTAACTTGTTGCATGCTTTTACTTCTAGTTCAACACTTGCATGTTAGTTTTTCCTAGTTGTTAGACCTTCTAAAGTGGTCATTCTTACTTTTGGTTCTTTATTATGTTTGATATGTGTTTCATGTCTATTTTCTTGCTTACATCCATGATTTGCGAGTAGTTTAGCCTCTAGGGCACGGGGTAAGGAAGTTCATCAATATGTAATGGGGTGCATGTGCTAGATTTTGGATTATAGAGTTTGAGTGATGCTAGTCTAGTGAGGTTTGGTTCATGAGCTATCCCAAGAAGGAGTGCAAGTGCTCCTCACTTCACTAAACTTAGTTGATTTTGTGATTCCTCTTGATGATATGTTTAGTTACCATTATCATGTTGATGGTTGAAAGGCCAAGAAGCTTGAAACCATTATTAGTCACTTACTAACCCAAGAAGGTGTGTATTTGATGATGTTTTTAGTAGCTTTCATACCCATCAAGTTAGTTGCATTATCATGAGCTAGGATTTAAGATAAGACTTATGGATTAGTTGAGTTCAAGGCTAAGAAGCCCACACTCCTTCCTAATTTGTATGTCTAAATCACCAGGGCCGAGAAGCCGAGGTGACACATAAGAGCTAGCTTCATTCACTTCTATACTCGTTTTAATCATGATGTTTTATTGATTTGTATCCCCTTGCATGACGATGAATGGACTCCCCATGTCCTAGCTTATTCTTAATTGCTAATTCATTATCGCACTAGTTTGCTTGATTGAAGACAATTTAACCAAACAAAAATCCAAAAACAACCCCCCTCTTACCTCTAATATAGTTTAAGCACAAGACCTCCTCCCTGTGGATTCGATCCCGACTTGCCACTTTACTTTTGTATTTTGGTGAAATTGGGTAAGAGTGATCAACGTTTTGGAAGTAACGACACCAAGGTGTTGTCCCTTTTGCACCTCACGATAGAAAATCGATCAGATACTAATCCCAAAAGCAATGAAGCAATTTCAATAATATGCCTACAGGATCCTCAGATCCTTTAGAAAGAGCAAATGATCCTACAGGACGAACCGTCTTGGGAAGAAGCCACATACCTCCCAGGACAACCCGTCCTGAAGAACAACAAACTAAGCGCCTGAAGGGTTAATCAGCCCCACAAGGCAAAAGCAACGGATATGCTGACATAGCAAAGTAACAGCTGTAAAAGTACTGCTCTAAGTACCATTGCAACTCGGGTAAGGCAAGGCACCACACCTACGTCGTACCTTGTTGTACTACGGCTCACTAGAAGCCATAAAAGGGGACCACCTTCTCTAAGACCACCATTCAGCAATGGCCACGACAGCCACAAAGATCTTCTTTGTCTCCTCTACCTTGACATCAGAATATTCCATGAGTGGTAAAAGCCTAAATAGTCCTTAGGGTTTGGGGAACTCTCCCCATGCCCCCTACTATAAATACACAGTGCCATGCACTTCATACGGTAACCTAATTCTATTCAACTTTACTTATCTTTATCTAAACTCAACACAAGATAAGCCCATTCCATACTTAATACTTAAAGCTTTCTCAGTTCCATTACTGACTTAAGCATCGGAGAAGGTCCCCCGGAGACCCCCTCTCCGGCCCTTGTTTGTTACCTTGTGCAGATCATTTTGGACAAATACGCTAGAACGCATCTCGTGCCTCCCCAGTGATTCATATCCATTGTGAATCTTAAAAGACATTCCCTTCATCTTTGAAGAGTGTGTTGATTGTTCTTTCCAGCAGGAACAACATTAAAATTTTTTAACTCCCAACTACCAAACTCTGAGTCAGTATTACCTGATGAATCTGAAGCGAGGGTTAAAGTGCATCGCAGTTTAGATTTTTCTATGTTGAATCTGGACCCAATCCACCATACTTCAACTCGTAAAATTCTTCACTACCTGTTGCAAAATATGATGGCTATTTTATTTAGACTTTTAAATAAATGCTTCGCGTATGAACATGTCAACATTTGCTACAATATGCTTATTAATATGTCAACACAAATACATTCGGTTGTATGTTAACATAACCTGCTTATCAATTCCATGTGTATGTCTTTAGCAATGGATATTGATTTTGGTGTGTTATTATCTTGTTTAATTATGTCTAGCGGAATGTTAGAACTAATATATTGGCACAAAATCTTGTATGGATGCGACCACCTATAAATGAGCCAAATAATCTACGGCTCAATTTTATTTTCAATATTTTTATAGAAAATTCAAAACTTAAAAATCACATTTAAAACTTAAAAACCAAAATCTAAAAACTTAAATACCAATTTTAAGACTTAGGTCTATTTGTTTTAATTCTTAAATTTGATATTATAATTTTTTATAAAATTTTTTAATTCCAAGACTTAATAGACCAATTTCAAGGTTATCTTGTATTTGTCTTTCAAGTCTCAAATTTGGATTAAAAAAAATTATATATAAAAAAAAGAATTTATAAAAATTATTGGCCCGACTTATTTAAGTTGAATGTATGGAATTGGCAATTTAAGTACTAAAATTGGTATTTTAAGTCTTGATATGGGCAATTTAAAGCTTGGCCTTGGTTGGTTTAACAAAACTTATTGGGCTTGGCAATTGAAGGTAGGTTGCATATGTATGGCGGTTGCACAGGAGATTTGCTATATATTGGTAAAACTAAAATTAAGTGCACTATTATCATCGAATCGAGAGTGTAACTTCGAGGACCAAACGTGCAACACGCGGCCCCACCACTAGTAATTTCTAGTTTCTAGTTTTATATATATATGTGTGTGTGTGTGTGTGTGTGTATATATATATATATATATATATATATATATATATATATATATATATATATATATATATATATATATATATATATATATATATATATATATATATATATATATGTATATATATATATGACTCCCTGATTCATGAGGTTTCTGAAGAGGACATCCGCCAAGCAGTGTTTGGGATTAGTGATAATAAAGCTCCGGGTATAGATGGCTTCAATGCGAAATTCTTTAAAGCTACCTGGCACATCATCAAAGATGACATCATCACTGCTGTCAAACACTTCTTCAATGAAGGAGGCCTTTTTCCCCCTATCAACTGCACTACCCTCACCCTCATTCCTAAGAAGACTAATGCTAGTACTATGGGAGATTACAGGCCAATTGCTTGTTGCAATGTGGTCTACAAAATCATCTCGAGAATCCTAACCCAGAGACTCCAGAAAGTGATAGGAAAGGTTGTAGATCTTGCTCAATCAGGATTCATCCCAGGAAGACAAATCTCAGATAACATCCTCCTTGCTACAGAAATAATTAAAGGGTATAACAGGAAGAACAATCGGCCCAGTTGTATGGTGAAAATGGATCTTAAAAAAGATTACGGCTCTCTTGACTGGAATTTTCTTCAGAATGTTATGGATGAGATGGGTTTCCCTTCTAGGTTCGTCAAGTGGATCATGGACTGTGTGACCTCTGTCTCCTTTTCTGTGCTTGTTAATGGAGTTCCCCTTAAGCCTTTCAAAGCTGCTAAAGGCCTTCGCCAAGGAGACCCCCTGTCTCCATACCTATTTGCTATAGGCATGGAATACTTGTCTAGACTTATGGGTAATTTGAAGAACAACAAACAGTACAAATATCACCCCAGGTGTAGCAAAGTCAACCTCACTCACCTCATGTTCGCTGATGATCTTCTGATGTTCAGTGGGGGAGACTGTAACTCTGTAAAGGCCGTGATGGACACTTTCAATAGGTTCTCTGCTGCTTCTGGTCTTCAGGCTAATCCTAGCAAAAGCAATGTGTATACTACTGGCACCTCCGATCAAGCCCAATCTGAGATCACTCAATTTCTGCAAATGGATGTTGGCTCCTTTCCGTTCAGGTACTTGGGAGTCCCTCTTCACTCCAAAAAGCTCAATATTACTGACTGTCGCCCTTTACTCGAGAAAATCACTGGCAAAATTCAATGGTGGTCTTCAAAGCTTTTATCTTATGCCGGGAGAGTTCAGTTAGTTCGTAGTGTCATTCGTGGTGTGGAAAACTACTGGGCCCAAATTTTTTGCTTGCCCAAAAAGCTCATTAAAATGATTGAAGATGTTTGCAGATCCTTTATTTGGACTGGAAAGGAAGGAATCTCTAGGAAAGCTTCTGTTGCCTGGGAGAAAATGGTTCTTCCTCATGACAAAGGGGGTTTAAACCTTCGAAATATGCAATATTGGAATAAAGCTGCTATTCTGAAGCACTTTTGGAACTTGGAGCAAAGGAAGGAGAACTTGTGGGTTAAATGGGTCCATAGCTACTTCATCAAAAATAGAGACATGTACAGGATAAAAGTCTCTATTCATGCCTCGTGGAGTCTGAAGAAGATCATCAATCAGAGAGAAGTTGTCACCCTTCTTGGCGGTTGGAACACAATCCTCAACAATGGTAAATTCTCGATTGGGAAAACCTACAACCTCCTCATTGATGACATGCCAAATGTGAACTGGAGTAATATTATCAAGAGAAACCGAGCTACTCCAAGCGCCATCTTCATTACCTGGCTTGCCATCCAAAACAAACTGAGCACCAAAGACCGCATCAGCAAATGGAAACACGATTGTACCCTAGGATGTGATATCTGTCAACAAGAGAACGAAACGGCGCAACACCTCTTTTTTGATTGCAGAAACGCCAGGGAAATCAGGACTCTTATTTTTGCAGGCCTCAACTTCCAGTTTGATACTAGAAACTTCCAAGAAGAAATTGAGCTCATGCATTGGCTTAATGGCAAGAAGACTGACAGAGCTAAAACTGCGGTGATGATCTGGACTGAGATGATCTATGGGATCTGGAAACAGAGAAACTTTATTATTTTTGATAACAACTTTTGTACCCCCAACCACATAGCTAGAGAGATCATTTTTAGGGTTTCTGCTAGATGTACAGATAGAATGAGAAATTTGCTTTTGTAATAGGTAGGATGTGTAGAGCCTCAGGCTGTTGAGGTGTTTTTGCTTGATCCCAAGTTAAGTTTGGGATCTTGTTTTGTTTTTGGTCCTTTCGGTATATATATTATTCTAAATTGCCAAAAAAAAAAATATATATATATATATATATATATATATATATATATATATATATATATATATATATATATATATATATATATATATATATATATATATATATATATATATGAAAACAGCGACACGTATAATAAGATTAAAATTATAAACCTTATATTGCGATGAATCAAATAAGATTTCATTTGACTATTTTTAACTTACAAATTAAGAATAAATACAAAATAAGAGTGAATGATAAATAGTCTCTAAAGAGAGACACGTATAAATAGAAACAGAGGCAATCTTATACTCCCTCCAATTCACTTGTGTTGTCCCATTTGGTTGGGCACGGTTCTTAAGAGTGGAATGGTGGGGTATTTTAATTGATTAAATTAATTGTAAAGGTGGTAGTTAGGTATTGGGAATTGGAAAAGTGGGGTTTTAATTTGATTAAATTAATTGTAAAGGTGGTAGTGGGGTATTGGGAATTGGAAAAGTGAGGGTATTTAGGTAAAAAAAGATAGACAAAAAAGGAAATGAGACAATTGATATGAATTTGCCAAATAAGTAAATGGGACAACACAAGTGAATCGGAGGGAGTATATGAAAATTCAACTGTGGTTAAACAAAAAGTCTGAGTTCTTTAATTATATTTCCATATACCTTATCATTATACTCCCTCCTATGCAGCTCAAATTAGACATTTGACTTTTCACGGATTTTAAGGTGAGTCAAAATGGGTCCCTTTGAGTAGGAGAGAGAGTGATATTATGAGTTTAATTAAATGTTTAGGAAAAAATTAGATAATTTTAATAAGGTTAAAAAGTAAATAGGTAAAGTGAATAAGGATATAAGGGTAAAAAATCCATGCCAAAAATGGAAATGGCACATTTTGGGTGACTTGACCCAAAATAGAAATTGGACATTTTGGTTGAATAGGAGGGAGTACAAATTCGTACATTAATTCGACTTTAAAGAGATGGAAATAAGAGAAATGACATGATGTATCATTGGAGAAAAAAGAAACAAAACTTTACTTATACAAAGGTATTTTTTATTATTTGCTTCAGGCCCAAAAATTATCAGAAACGGTTAAACGTTATTAGCAACTGCACAAAATATAAAGATTGAAGTGCAAAGGTTTAATAATTATTCAAATATTTATAACTCAGCCAAAAAAACCTTTAGCTCCAAATATATTACTCTCTCTATTGCCTAATGTTATTCCCGATATGAATATTATACTTTGGTGAAAAATTTTATTAAGACTTGACATATATAGATGATAAAAATATCCATATGACATCTCGTTAGATTCGTCTTAATGTATAATTTTTTATTATAAAACTCCCTCTGATTCTTTTTTATTATCCACTTTCCTTATTTAGTTAGTTCACCCAAATTGTCTACTCCCTCCGTCCTCTTTGATTTGCATCAAAGAGAAAGTGGGTAAATGTTAAGAAAGTGGTAATAAATGAAGAGAGAGAATGAATTGTGTGGATGAAATTAAAAGAGAATTATATTGTATGGATGAGATTAAAAGAAAGTGGTGGACCATTATCCAAAAATAGAAATGTTGCAAATTAAGTGGGACGGACTAAAATGGAAAATGGTGCAATTTCAATGGGACAGAGGGAGTACTTTTTATTTTTGGCAAAGATTTTTTACCCAAATACCCTATGTTCACACAAATAAAAACCATAATCATATTATTTAAAATACTCCAACAACCACTTTTATAATTATTATAATCACTTAAATACCTCAACTACCACATTTATAATTATTATAATCATTTAAAATGTCCCAACTACCACTTTTTTAATATGCGTGCCCAATCCAAAATGGACAATAAAAAAGAATCGTATGGAGTATTTTCTTATAATTTTCTATGATGCGGATCTAGAGATATTTAGGCTCAAAATTTTCTTCGAAAATCGTGCAAAAAGCAAATGAGAAGAACATAAGAAAACGGAGGGAGTAACGCAAAACCTGAGAGCGTACATGATCAATGCATGGGAGAAGGACCATAACAAAAAGCGCAAAACTTTACACGACCGCCTCAAGCCTCCAATTAAAAAACACTTACTAACCAGATCTTTGATTGAGAGTTAACCATACAGCCTGATGACCTCTTTTCCAGAGGATCCTTACACTACACAATCACAATCACTATCAACTAACAGAACAACAATACTTAACTAAGTATAGAAAGATCAAAATCCGATTGAGGGTCATTAAGATATCCAACAAATATTTGCATCTCAAGTCTCGACTAAATTAATGAGGGTTCTCATTTTTATCATCTTCGTGGTCCATTTCTTCTGCATCTTCAAAGCGCTGGTCATTGATTTGCAACTGAAACACAGACAACATTAGGAACTAAATTTATAATTTAATCAAGACAGGCTGGGAAAAAAAATTTCAAGTTGAGATATATATCAAACCCAATGCATAATGATGTTTGAACATGCGAATGGTGTAGTGCTAGATAGACAAACGAGGACAAATGTTAAAAAAGCACAAATTATGCATATGATTGTATGGTCTGATCGTATCGTATCGGCCATATCGTAAAGATTCCCAAATTTACTCAATCTATACTATCCGCATCGTAAAGGTGTTAATAAATGCAATGTAGATAGTTCCAAGTGGTATTTCATGGTTTAGGTTGATATTAGGTGGTATAGCAAACCCATTATCTTCGTTACCGCATCACCGTGTCCGTTACCACAAGGACCATTACCACATTTTTACACTATGGTTCTGATATTAGGAAGCTAAAAACACCTGAAAAAATACATCACCACTGACACGGCAACATACCAAAATCCTGACGAGTTACAAAAGGCTTTATTAGATGTTGAGTATTCTGAGTCTGATAGCTAATTAGGTCTACGCACCAGAACTAATTTTTTCTCGTCTGATGTCTGAGCTCAGTTCAAGTAACCAACTGAACTCAGTTGTTATTAAACAGTACATGAAGGTCAATCAGGTATCTAGAGATGCCCAGGTGGCTATCACAATCTTTCAACCTATTGAAGCTGCTCCTCGAAGTCACCGCCCTCGTAAACACTTGATGAGAATTGATCGAGGAACAAATTCCTGGCAGACACGTGAGCTACATACTTGAAGCCCTCTATTGTCAAGTGGCCAATTGAATGTATATCTTTTGAACTTATCATAAGGCGATAGCCCTGATCTCAAGTTCTCAACTAAGTAAGCATCAACGTTTGTCAACTTAAAAGTGAGAATAGATTCTGCAAATCTTAGTCACACGGTCAAAGGCTAAACATCAGATCTGACTACTAATGTAGTTAGTACTGACTACTACATTATCGACTAACAACCCACTGGAGCACAGCCCTACACTCATGACACCAAATAACTTACTAGACTATTACCGAACTTCTTAGAAAGTATAACCCTTGTCTCAACTTCATAGTTTTGAACAAGTTTATTTGTAGATAAGAAGAACATGGTCTAAAGTGACCATCTTAATCGCAATTCATAAAAGGAAACACTAACCTCTTATTGACACTTTAACAGGCTGCCTACCTGCCTGCCTACAAGGCTACAACTGACGCATAGAGAAATATGTAAATTTATGAAGATGGCAGTATAAATTTTGACGATGTTATTACTTCAATGGTTGGTTTTGTAATGAGTAAATCTCTTGACAAGTTTGGTAATAAGTAAATCTCTTGACGATGTTATTACACATGAATATCATACCTCAAGTACACTATGTGCCAAGTCATGTTCACCATTTGAATGACCAATGAAATTGATGTGACTCCCACTCCAGTTAGAAGCATCATCCTCTGAAGTACAAAAGATATCATTAGATCAATCTAACCTTATAGTATCTAAAATGTAGAAAAAAATAAATCACAATTGACTACTACCTAAACCCTCAGCAGTCAACTGGTCCGCACTAAAAATCCAATTGTGCTCCTCTTCATCTTCATCTGGGTGATAGATATAAATATGTAATCAAGCTAAGGAAAACAAGAATTATTAAAAAAAGAGTTTTAGTATGCTTTTATAAGTAATTCACCTGACATGGGTTCAGGATTCAACTCTGCGCATTCACAGAACACCTCAAACAAAGTCTCCACTGTCAAACATAAAAGATATAGATACATTGAAAAACTAGAATAGCTAGGAGGGTAAAATAAAAACAATAATATCACAAAAAAGAGAACATACATTCACTAGGATCAGATGGAACAAGTCTCACTTCTTTGATCTTTGAAATTACAGACGATAAATCAACTGTTTGTTGCTGCTCTTCATCTTCATCATCTTCATCATCTCCGGTTTCGATCTACAATCAATATTGACAATCACCACTCAAAGCATCAACCACCCACCTCAAAACATCATTCAAGGACAAAATCAACTGCCCCTTAGCAAAAGTGCCCAATAATGTTTTGACAGTTTTACCACATTGTATCCCTACCTCACCAAAAATATAGTTCGGTTCAAAAAGGGACCGAAAATAAGTGTGCAAAACGCCAAACCACTCAAACAGTATCCCAAATTATAAACTCTGAAACATAAGAATTAACTCGCATGTCTCAAAACTTCATGCTTGAACATATTAATTCAGTTAACTACTGGCCTTATCACAAAAGTGGACAACATCTTTTGTTTACAACATTCATAATTGACCCTTTAAAGACCACTATGGATATCATTTCAAGACCGAATCAGTTCACCTCAATTCAGTAAACATTTACCAATTGCACCACTCTTACTCTCACACTTATATTTTAACTACTTAATAAGTTAGTAAAATTCATTTTGTGTTTGCTCATTACACCATTACTTTCACTTTCACATTTGTACAGCTTTACAAGTTAAGTTCAGTTGAGTTCACATTATCCATCATTGGTAGTCTCGCATTCACATTATTTATTACTCACTTTGTCCCTGTGAAATAGCACTATTTGACTCAAATATAATTGTTTTTTGAGTTACATGAAAGTATTCCAAATGGACAAATGCAGTGCTTAATAAGTTCACCTTACATCTACCCATCACTTTGACTTGCACATTTTGACAGCTTATTTAGTTCTAAGAGACTAATATGTTTCACTCCAATCAGGTCCGGCCTTATGGGAGAGCCCAAGGGCACAAGTTAAAAGACCTTCCAAAGCCTTATTGCCCTGATTCCCAAACCATTAATGTAATTGAAAACTGAAAACTCATGTATTATGCTTGAAGGAATTGTGAGAAACCTTCGCCTCTTTGCCGCACTTACATAACTTTTAATGAATTGTGGAAAACTGTATTATAGGAAACCCTCCAACAATTAAAAGTTGCATGTCCTTGAAATGGTATTATTGGAAATCTTCCAAACAATTATTGTAATTGAAGAAATCAATAATCATTAATCAAGGCAAGTAATAATTTTCTTCTCGATTCTCATATTTTGGGATGCTTAAGAAACACTAAACAAAGAAGCAAACACAGTATTAACAATTGGCAACTACTGAGTTACCAATGCAATACATCATACATGGCCTGAACGCTAAACACATGTGCAGGCAATCTGGGGCCTCTCTTTGCCTCTTTTGCCGCCAATCGTTAGCTACCCACCCAAGCCAAGAGCTGCCAACCAATTGATAAAAGGTAATTGATTACCAATTACCCTTTTCATTTTTTATTTTATTTAATTACGGATTACCCTTATTTCCTTTTTTTATTTTTACTTCACAAATACTACACTTAATATAATACTATTGTAATTAGATTTATTATCATTAATTCTTAACTTATGGTTATATCACTATTTAAAATTTGACTTGTAAATTTGTTGAAGTAAGTTTTATGAATGATTGATAATTGATTCCTCTTTTAAAGGAAAATTTACTTTTAAAAATCCCACCTTTGGGTGATTTTGTTGTAAAAATCTAACCTTTCGTTTATTTTTGAAAAATCCAACCTTTGTGCCCTATTATCTTTTAAGGTTCAAATAACCTACAATCTACTAACCAATTTACTTTTTCGATTTTCTTTTATTTTATAATTTTTAAAACAAAAAAAATAAAAACAATAAAAAATTATACTCCCACCTATTCACCACAAGTGTTCCATTTACTTTTTGGACATTATTGTTCTCTAGCCCTTAATTTGTATTTTATTGTTAAACTATAAGTTAAAACATAGTCAAGTGAGATCTTGTTTGATTCGTCTCAATGCAAGGATCATTCATATCAATTTTTCATAACTAGAGATATTAAGAATTAAATAAGTGCATTGGATAGAGTGCATAAAGCAAATGGTACATTTGTGGTGAATATGAGAGTATAATAAAAAAGAAAGAAAGAAAGAAAAAAACTCACCTTTAACAACCCATCCCCTCTTAGGCACCATCGCCTTGCCACCCTTTTCCCCCTCCATCACCACCAACCCCCTTCCTGACACAATCATTGAAGACGAACTACTCAAACGGTGGGTTCACCTTCCTCAACGCCCCTCCCACACCACCTCTACCACCACTAGAGCTCACCAACCTGAAATCACTCCTTCCCCCTAACCTGAGAGCATCCCCTTTCCAACCCTCCATTAAGAACCCACCAGAAAAATCACCAACCTGCAACTCTAACACTACCACTAGCCCAAAGGATGTAGCAAAATTGTCCACCCATAAACTCCATACTTCCCCCCCCCCCCCCCCCCCCCCCGCTCTCTCTCTCTCTCTCTTCCCTCTACTATAATTCAACCCCATTCATCTAATGATATTAATCACATTTCCTTTGAAACTATAGCCTCCCTAATGATGTAGGTTCAATTATAGTGGTGGGTGAGGTTGTGGTTCCAGTGGGAGGGGGTGCTGGGGAAGGAACGCTTGTCACATGGGAAGGTGGTGCGAGGTGAGCTATATATGGTGGTGGAAAAAGGTGGTAGAAGAGGGAATGCTAACAAGTGTGGGGATTTCTATAGTTTTATTTTTAATTAATTTTAAGAACTAATACAAACATTACAAGTGGAAACTAAAAAATATCTTCTTTTTTTTTTGCTTGCAAAAACCGGCAATGCCAAGTTACATAAATTGGGAAGCACAGTAAAAGAAAATAGGGTGCATTGTTGGACTTTAAAAAATAAACGAAATGTGAGATTTTAAAAGAAAACCCGTCAAAGGTGGGATTTTTAAAGATAAATTTACCTCTTTTAAATAGTAAAAAAGGATTATAAAACAGTTGTAAATATATTTGCATCAATCGAGAAGAGTTTTTCGAAGTTGAAGATACTAAAAAGTTAATTAAGATCTTCAATATCTCAAGAATGTTTGAATGGTCTTGCAGTGTGATGTATTGAGAAAATTGTGACTTAATATCTTGATTTAGACACTCTTATTAGTGATTTTACATCGAAAACATTGGTAGAAATATTTTCATTTAATCTTATAATATATATTGATCCATACACATTTTTTCATTACAACATTGAAGATATAATTTTTTTATGTCTAAAAAATAGTTAGAGACCAATAATATATGGGAAATTCCTTAGCTAATCTTAATTTTTTTTTTTCACAAAATAGCACTCAACTCTTGAACAATTAACTACCGTAACATTATTAGCCAAAAACGTTTAATTTTTCGTTAACTGTGTAAATTACTATTTTACCGTTGTTCTATATTGAAACCCAGTGCTCTTTCCTCTTCCATTCAACATGTTCTTCATCCTCCATTATTATTCTTCTTTCTCTTCAATCTTAAACAATTTACTTGATCTTGTTCTTCCAAGAGAATCCTACTATACTAGTAACAACTTCAAAACATTAACCAAATTAAACTATTTCTTTTGATGTTGATTCTCAAAACATACTTTTCTCTTTTTGTCTTATTTAATCTCCTTCCATGAAGATTCTAACTAAATTTGTTTTAACCTTGCTTTCTTTTAAATTTGTACTTCAATCTTGGGTTTTTTTCTTATCTTTTCCCTTCTGTGTACTCAATCATCACTCTTTTTATCTCATTAACCTTGCTTTCTTTTAAATTTGTTTCAATTTCTCTCTTAATTGGTATGTTTGATTAACTTTTAGTCAATAAAAGATTATTTCTTGTTGCGAAATTTGGAATTTTAAAGTTTGCGTCAATCTCTAAGTTAATTGCTGATTGCTTGGTTGATTTTGGTATTATTTTGTTGGGTTTTTGAGAATTCATACAAAAGAATAATCCTTGTTGAGAAAATATGAATTTTGTACTTGTTGATTCTGATTTCATGAATAAGTTCTTCAAGCTTAACCCAGAAATGCTTTCAAACTTTTCAAAGAACTCAGCTTTTGAAGAGTTTTTTCAAAACTCTGATTATATGGTTGAGTTTCCCTATACTTAGGGCGTAAAATTTCCCATAATATATTTCGCCCAAGGCCCCAGCACTGACTCTAATTGTATAAGTTCAACTTGTTCACCATTTCCTATCACACCCATTACTAACTTAATTCTAACAAGTTTAGTTGAGTTCTAATAAATTTATTTCAATTCCAATAACCTTAAGAGAACAGGCCCTGAACGGCATTTGCTAGCAGAATTACTCCTACTACTTCTACTAATCATCAAACTAAACCTTGAAGTTCCCATTTTAGTAGACAGACACCCAATTTTACAAATCAAATTTTAATACAAAGATCAAAAACTTTATCCAAACCTGAGTATAAATACAGGGAGAAGAATAAGCTTCAAGATCTCTAGAAACAGCATGAAGTGAAATAGAGACAAAATCGACAGCATAACCTTTACTTCTATCAACATCACTCAACCATATTACTTTCCTGTCAATTAACCATACAAAATTCATTGAATATAGAAAGAACAAACAAGTAAATTGTGAGAGAGGTAAGAGAAAAAGTACTTGGAGGTAATGTAGAGAGTGCCAGGTGATTCAGGCGAACGGTTACCAAGAACAATGGAGACTAAAGGTTGAGTATGCATAAGGGTTTCGCCATTTTCGGCGTCAAGAATTGGTTGATTTTCGGTTGCGTTAGCCCTTTCTGTGAAGATTCTAAGACCAGCAGCCACCATTTTTAGGGTTTGGAGCAACAGAATTTCAAGAGGGGGAATGATTTAACAAGGGTTTAGCAATTAGCAGCTATGGCGGTGTCTCTTTAATTTTTGAAGAAGAGTAACATGTATACGGGCCGGGCCACGGGACGACCCGCACATAACGCAATCTGTGGTACAGCCTATAGTGCCACGTTGTTTTGCCACTTCAGATTTCCCGTAATAGTCCCTCCAATCAGTTTAGATGTCTCATTTTCTTATTTGGCAAAATCATATCAATTGTACTACTTCCAACACCCAACTGCACCTTTACCCCACTTTTCCAATTCCCAATACCCCAACTACCACCTTTACAATTAATTTAATCAATTAAAATATCCAACTACCACCTTTTTAATGGACTCCACTCAACCCTTAAAATCCGTGAAATCCCAAATGGGACATCTAAACTAATTCGGATGAAGTACCGTTCTATACTAAAAATTTGAATGTTCAAGATGATGTGTTGCTTAATATAGTACAATCCACTTTTTTTTAACCAATTTATCCGTATTCGTGCCTTACAATCGTATCGTGTTGTTGGCGTGAGTTTCATCTTTTTCGCCTTTTTTTATTTTCTTTTGTTGAATTTGAAGGGACCACATTGGTTTTTCCTTCACATGAATACACGTAGTACCTCTCTACTACAACATCTTTTCTAAATCTTTGGGTGTATTTTTTTATGCCAAAATCCGTTACTCGTACATGTGACATGTACAGTTGCTTAAGTTCTTCTATTATTTTGGCCGTAATGCCTTCAAGTGAACTAAATAGGTCTACTTGTGATAAATTAGTAGCACATTTCAGTTCAGTTGATAATTTTTCAATCGCACCAGAAGCATCGGTTTCTTCACTTCGATCATCTATTAATCAACAAATATATCACAACATAAATCCAAATAATCATCACGTTAACAACAAATATATGATATTTGACGATAACCCCATATTTGATTTTATAAGACCAAATATACAGTATTATAATTCCAATTATTTGGTGTTATCACTTCAAATATATTCACTAGTGGAAAAATCTCTAAGGGCTGCGGGCTTTTTATGGGTATGGGCTGCGGTTTTGTCTCGCAGCCCTTGGAGTAGCAGCAAATAAGATCAAGTTATGGGCTGCGGACATAATGCCCGCAGCCCTTAACCCATTTTCAAAAAAATTTTTTTTTTTTTTTAATTTTCGTTTTAAATCTTTTTGCATTGATTCATTAATTTTCGTTATGGGCTACGGACATAATGCCCGCAGCCCTTCACTTTAACATAGATTTACCTAATTTGATGAAGGAAAGTTAAAAAAAAAGGTAAAAAAAATACTCAAAAAACCTGCTACAGCCGGTTGAAAATGGAGTGGGACTGTTTTCAGCAAACTTCATCAATAGTTGGGATTATTAAAAAATAATCAATAGTTGGGATTATTTCTGGCCAACGGGTGATAGTTGGGATTATTCTTGGCAAATTTTCCTATATTTTAACTTTTAGATTACCGACAATGTAAAAGTCAATGATTTGCTTGATGAATAGTATCGCAGTCAACTATGTTGCAAGTAAAAAAGAACAAAGAAAGTTTTTTTTAGAATATTGTAAATAAGCATTAAGAATAAGGGAAATTATAAAAAAACTACATATTCTATACCTACTTTTGCAAAAAATACTACCTATTCTAATTTTTTTTGCAAAAAATTACTGTATATGACCCTAATGTTTGCAAAAAATACTACCTATTCTAACTTTTTGTTTGACCTATCATGTAATGTGCACGTGATTTTACTAATTACTATTAATTGTCTATTCAGCTGCTCATTACAACCTATTTCCTCCATTCTCAAATCACATCACTGTTTATGGAGTGCACTCTGCATTTACTCCTCTAATTTACAATCAAAAAGTCAACAACAAAATCTAAACGGGTCAAAAATGAGGGATCAAATCCATATTCCAGATGAACAAAACATGGATTTTATAGACCAATAAACTCATCAAAAATCTTAAATTGGACAATAATTCAGTTACAAAAAAAAGGCCTTACAACTATGAATTTCCAGATGCCATTATCTAAAAAAAATTGAAGAGAAAAAAGTGCATCTACTTAAAAAGAAAAAACTATAAATAAAACTTACAATTACCAAAGCCATTGATGAATAGTGAGGAAAAGGTAAAGGTTCATCATCATCATCATACCCAGTGTTCCCGCACATAGATACTCTGTGGTCAGGGTCCGGGGAAGGAAGGTCGACGGCGTCTCATACCCATAAGGAGAGGGCGGTCATAAGAGTCCTTCGGCTCTAGAGGAGTCTTCAAGGATAGGCCCTGCAAATATCCGAAAACCTGCATCTTACACCCACGTTAGCCAAGCATAGGGATTATTTAAAAATTTATAAACGATACAGGTAAAAGAGGCAGTGAATAGCGATGACGAAAGACACAGAACAATAACAAACTAGTCTAGTAATCTAGGACGTGAATAAGGCGCCGCCATGTGGCTCTATCCCTAGTCAGGTCCTTAGAGAGGTGTAGTTCGAGCAGGTCGCTGTTAATCTACTCCTTCCACGTCCTTTTAGGTCTTCCCCGGCTTCTCTTTGCCCTCCACTATGATGCGTTCAACCCTTCTCATTGGGGCGTCATGGGTGCTTCTCTGCACATGCCCAAACCATCTGAGCCTGTTCTCCCGCATCTTTGCAGAGAGAGGTGCAACCCCTAACTTCTCCCTAAACTCCTGATTTCTAATCATGTGCAACCTTTTGCTGACTCTTCTAAGCAGTTAATATTTGTTTAACTTTTGTCTCCTTTGTGTTTGGCTAACAAATTGTGCTTGTATTTTGGAAGAATCAAGATTTGTCTCAAATATTAATGATATTTGTTTCAATGCACTTTGGTCATATTGATTCTTTTGTGTAGGCCAGTGATATAACCCTAAGAAAATTGTATCTCAAATGTTGTTGGATTATCATTGGAGTTTCATATTTGATTGCATTATGTTGTATCAATATCTTCCTATTGGGTGGTTAAAAAGTTTGTGATAATCGGTCTTTTGAGATTGCTATTGACAGTGACATTTTTTTAATAGCAACTTCAAAACGATCGATGAAATATGTATTTTGACGTGTTTTAGGGTCTTTAATTATATGTGAAATCAAAGAAACAGATGGAGTATAGTTCTAACAAGTTTCAACAGTCAATATAGGGGCAATAACTTCATCATAACTAATTTTCACATCATTGTTTGCACAAACACTTTAATACATTTACGATTTGGCAGCAAATCTCATGTGAGTCGATTGTAGACTAGAAAGCTTATAAGTGAAAATTTGAAAGAAATAAGCAAAACATATAAAAAAGTCGCTTAATAGGCAATTTATATAAATATTTTCCAAACTTAGCACATTTTTACCGAACTTGTGTCTTGGTATTGTTCGTTGTTAGTAACAACGAACAAAGACTGAAAGTTAATAAAAGTAAAAGAGTTTGTTGCTGTTACTAACAACATACCTCAACTTAATATAAAGATAAGAAATGAACATAAAAATAAACATAAGTTACAACATACCTCAACTTAACTTCAAAAGCAATATGATGGACTTTGGATAGAATAGAACAAGGTTGATGTATTTATAGAGCATATTTCAACGGCTATATTTCAAAACTATAACGACTAGTTTGAGCAAAAACTACAAGGAAAAGCCAAAAAAAAGAGTCAAGTATCTGTTCGTTGTTACTAATAATGATTAAAAGTTTTACCTGGTCAAACAGGGTTAAAGCTTTGTTCACTGTTAAACAAAGTCTTTGACTTTTTTTGACCAGAAGTGTTTGTTTGCTGTTATCAAATGCGAACAATACCAAATAATATGATTGAAAAAATGTGCTTATTTTGGAAAATATGTTTACATCTTGCCTATTTTGAAATTTTTTAATTTTGAATTGCTTATTTATTTCAAATTTTCCTTATAATTTTTGAGTTGAACCTTAAATATTTTCTAACCAATTTTACAGCTCAAAGCATACTACCCATGTAAGCCTCAATAAGTCTTGTATGAGATCGTTTAATCATGAAACGGACCCACATAATCCACTCTTTTGTCTAATTGATCACTTTAAGATTGTAAGTGATCAATTTTAGATTGTATATAATCATTTTAAGCTCAACTATAAGGTCGTAATTATTCATTTTAAGATTGTATGTGATTACTTTAATCAAGATTATAATTGATCACTTTGAGATCGTAATTAATGTATAATCTAATAAAGGGATTAAATACATAAAAGGGGCTTTCCAAATATAAAAATGTTAAGAAAAGGAATGTGTTTGGCTTAGAAAGTCTAGGTATAAAAATGAAATGATTTTAAGGAATTTATGTGAGTATAATATGTCGAATGGAAAAAGACTATTTTGGATTTGATAGGTGTTTCAAGGATTTTAGACAAGATTCAAAGGTTGTTCTAGAACAGATTTTTCAACAGGTTGAGACACGTTTCAAGGAATCTTTTTTTCTGGTTTTATATTTTGAAAAATAAACGAATAAACTAGGAACACTCACTAGATTATTAAGATTCAAGGATAGTACATCGATAATTATGCAAAACTAAATAAGTGTAATTGAGAACATTAATTTTATAAAATAAAAATTAAGAAAAATATATCAAGATCTCAATGAATTGTATGTTTTTTCATAAAGATTGATGAAATAACTTCTAATTAAAATTTAACTCTAAAATTTTAAATATATGAGAAAAGAAAGTAGTTTACATATAGTTCAAACATAATTTTCTCTCAAAATTTATCATAATTGTTGTAAGAGCTTATTCTAAAGAATTATGAGGCAACTTTAAAATGTTATAAGTTATGGAAACAAAAATGTAATGGAAAGGTAAATGATAAAAATGATTAAAGGTGAGGATAATGGTTGTTGTTAAATGGTGCTTGGTATAACAAGAAAACACTAACTTGATCATAGAAACACCAACAGACAGTAGCAACATAGTTTGTTACTTGATATAAATTGGTGGTAACAAAATAAGGGTATCAATTACCCTCAAGAAAGTGTGGATTATCCTAATATTATAGTCTCTCCGTTCTAAATGTTCTTTCATTTGGAATATTCCATCTTAAAGAGAGTGAAGTTTAATTGATGTTTTTGACACATATTTAGATGATAAAATATATCCATGTGAGATCTTGTTAGATTCGTCTTAGTGTATACTTTTTTATTATGTCTTTTTTATAATTTTTTATTATTTGTATTTAGAAATATTAAGGTTTAAAATTTGCATTGAAAACTGCAAAAAGTAAATGAGAAAAACAAAAAGAAATAGAGAAAGTACCAAACCAAAATATGGAGTAATAATAGTCGAATCCCTTTACTTAATATGAAAAAGTTCATACCAAAAAAGTTCATACCAAAAAATTTCATACCATAGAAAGAAACTTTAAATGTTCATATGCAAAACAATCTATATATAGTTTTGAAGTTTGATTTTTTGGTAGGGATTTTGGATAATTCTATTGTAATTTAACAAATAGTTTGTGACATATCGTTATTTAATGAGACAATATTAAAATAAGGAGTTAATATTCTCATAATTTGTATTCGTTAAACAATTTAACAATTGTGTTTGGCAAATTTCACAATGAAATTAGCTCCACACATTCTTGTCTGAGACGGTCTCATCACCATAAAATGCATGTTATACATGAGTTAAATTACCTAATATACAAATTATTAGCATATGAGTTTCTAGTTTTGAGGTCGTCTCACCATTAGCTCATACAACAATTTATCTTTTAAAAAATGGCTTGAGTTTTTAAACTTCAGATTAACAGCGATTACTTCGCAATAATAATTAATATCTTTGAAAATATAGATTATTTGAACATCATAATAGAGTAATTAATGCTATAAATTACATTGGTAGCCTAAGCAGCAAGGAGTACGTTCAAATAGTTCAATCATACAAAACTGAAACTTTGATCATCAATATCCAATTTGCTATATACAGCCATTTCCCACACATTAATTGTATACGTATACTCTTTTACCATAATAACAAAGATTATTGTAATACAAACAAGTATTGAGTTAAATCACCAGCAAACAAAGCAATTTATTAATTAATTAGCTTCTAAATTAGCACTTGCAGCTTCCATAAGCCCATTTCGTAACTGCTCAGTGATGTCTCGGACATGGCCAGGCCCATGAGGTATGAAAACAGTGGTGTTCTTTGATTGATTACCGAGGTCCCTAATTGTGTCGAAGTATTGAGTTACCATAATAAGATCCATCACTTCTTTAGCGGACGTTCCTTCAACCTTGTTCGAAAAGTTCAGTATATTCTCTCTCAGGCCGTCCGTAATCGCCTGTCTTTGCCTTGCCACTCCGACCCCACCCAGATACTTGGATTCTGCTTCCGCCTCCGCTTTTTTCACTTGCAGAATCTTCTCAGCTTCACCTTTATAAACACTAGCAAGCTGAAGCCTTTGAGCTGTACATCAAGGTAAATAACACAGTTACGATTATGGAGTAGATCTATGTCATGCAAAGGATACCATAGATTGGAATAGAAGTAGATCCTCACCTGCATTTATCTCATTCATAGCTTTACGAACTGCTGGATCGGGTATAATATCAACCATTAAAATGTGCTCTATACTGTATCCATATTCTCCCATAACCTGTTCAAAATTTCACAGATGATCAATACAAAAGTTCAAAGTTTCAAACACACTCAACCTGGAAAATACCGAAGAAAGAACAAGTTCAAAACTAGTTCAAGTAACAATCACAATGCAGGTTTTCAGTACAGATCTTACGGCAAAACCAAAATATTGGCCACACAAACTTGGAGTTAAAAACAGGGCCGGTCCTAGGTTTTTAGGGGCCTGGGGCGAAAGATTATTTATAGGCCCCTAAACTTTTGTATAGATAGAAAAGTTCGAACCTTAGCACTAATTGAAAATTAAAATCTATGGGGGGTCTGAGCGTAGGCACGTCTTTCCCTTGCTTAGGGCCGGCCCTGGTTAAAAAGTATGAATCACTCAAATCATTTGAGCAAAAGGAGCGGATATTATCCTTGTATTTCACCTAAAACTCGTGACACTAGTAGAGGTCAGGTTCTATGAGTATCAGAGTTCAACATTTCGCGAAACAATTCAAGGCTGGTGTATGAGAACAAGAAAACTCAACAAGTTCTGGAAGGTCAACAAATTATACCAGAGAATATATCTTCAGATTAACTCCCTAATACCCATAACCATTAATGGCACATAACCATTCATTCTTCGTCCACGTCAACATTAAGGCATATATTTTGTAGTCAAATATCTCTAGAGATGACAGAAAAAATGTAGGAGCCAGCTGTGCTCAAGAAGCGATCATTGAGAAGCTACAAATAGCCTTATTTTAAGACTGCTTTTCCCCATTCATAACAAGAACTTAAACAACCTGAACCTACTAGGACTGAATTAAACTGAGCCTATTGGGAGTAAAGACTAAACTTCAAATATATTAAGTTGTGAAAATGCGGGAGTAATAGCGATGGAAGAATATTATTGGATATAAACTTAGCGGAGCTTATTGGCACTAGACTTAGATATCAGAACTAAAAATTAAGTTTGATAAAACAGGTCCTCAACGGAGAAAAATATCTTAAAAGCAATTTTTAGCGAATGAAATCTTATGACTTAGTTTACTGCAATGATACTATATCTGCTCGAAAATTTTGCGTTAGAATTAATCTACTTCTTTTGCTTCAACTTCTTGGTTGAACCAGAACACTAATCTAGGGTCTAGAAAATTGGACATAGAACCTAAAAAAATTTTCTTACGTGATTGTCTTAACTCAGACCCCAATTTGGACCCTTAAATTTCAAGATCCAAACTTGAACCCAGGCCTAGATGCTTGAGTTTTCTATTGGACCCGGATCCTTAGGGTCCAAAAAATACAATAGGGTCCAGCACGGTCTTGAAAATTTCAACTTTAACTAACATTGGAGGAGCTACAATCACGACGAGAAAGCATTGAAAATTTGACCTTTCCCTAGCCAAACCCTCTATATGGGCATTCATGGTTACACAATCTTTTATTCTTCCGACTTTATGTTATCTAACACATTACTTTGTTGATATATCTTGGTTAGTTGGCTCAAAAGACTTATGCTCAGCATCTTAATGTTTTTAATTATGATAATGGAAACAATATTAACTATCTCTTCTTTATTTTGGAAATATTTAAAGATGATTGTGAATAGAAAACTGACTTGAATCTTTGATGAATAGAAAACTGACTTGAATCTTTGATGAATAGAAAACAATATTAACTATCTCTTCTTTATTTTGGAAACAATATTAACCAGAAACCAACTGATTCATCTTTGATGAATAGAAACTTTTGCTCAGCATGACACTTAGAAACAGCTTTAAAATGGGTCCATTCTGTATGTCAATGTAATTTAAATATATAAAAATAAGAAAAAAAAAATGATCGCTCCGATGGTGTTGAAGTTGAATGACTTGAATCTTTGGCACATGTTTCAAAAGGAAACTCAACTAAACTAAAAACAAACTCTACTCAAGCACTTCAAGGAAACCAATAGCAACCAAACATTGAAACTCTTTGAGGAAAACAAAATTTGAAACAATTACCTTTGCGAGTTCCTCCAATACATGTTTAGCAACCTCTCCTTTTTGTTCAAACAGCTCATCCAAATTCATCCTCGGGACAAGAGCACGCACGACTAGAAAATTATTTTTACAGAGCAAAGAAAAACATTAGCATGTGAATTCCAAAGACGTGCGTGTGAAACACTTCAGCTGACCCAATACACATGTAGGGAGGAAAGAACAATCATAACGAATAGAAATATGAAGTGGCTCTTGTACATGAAGTAAGCAAAAGCCAAAAAGTGTTTTCAAAAGATTACCATCAAAAACATAAGCCTGAATCTGTTCTCTAGGATTTTGCAGTTCATAAAAGGCATCATCAGCATTTTGTCTGACTACACGGTATTGAATGGAGCATAACATTTGCACAAAGACATTATCCTGTAAAATGGTACCATTAAACATGCAATATAAAGATTCAGTACTACACAATGGAGCTCTGTGTCAGATGCATTCCATTATTCCATATATGGACAGTTGGACACCATAAACACATCAACAAACTCAAGTGATTTCAGATGAATCTTTAAAGCAAAACATCCAACATAGAAGAACCAATAAATCCAAATATAGGTACTAGTAGAAAGCAATTATCGATACAGCATATCATTTCTTCAGATTGTTGGATGATGTAGAGCATTAGAGCATTATAATAATAATAATGATAAGAAATGTGTGCTAGTGCTAGATCAAAACGGGCAAGGAAAACAAACTTCACAATTTGCGCAAAAGACATGTCCTCAATATTAGCTGGGGTTGAAAATTTTGAGTTTTTGGAGCAGATTACAGGGGCTGAAATTTAGCGACTTTTAAATCTCATAGCCTCAGCCTAGATCGAGCCCGCTCATAGATGGGTATTCCGTGTTGAGATGTTTCATTTTGTCGATGGAATAATGCATGTAAGCAATACATGTCTTTGAACTTTCGACGTTTTGGGATATATTAAAGGGATATACAAAATAAATAGGGAAAAATGGACAGCTTTGCATGATGACGAAAATCATAATTTTTCTCTTATTCATAAGCATACAAAAAGAACTACCTAATCCTTTTATGATATATATAATTTCTGTTTCATCTTATTCTTATTCATATTGTTCATCTTTAAGAATAGAAGTGCTTTGTAATTATAGCATGGATAGTTGTATATGAAATAAATTTCAATCTTAATAGATCCTAAAGCGATGATATTTATTTTAGGAAAGTTTATATAATTCTTCTACTTAGTGTTAGAGTATATAACATATTCTGGGGCCTCAACCATTAGCTTAAGCTTAGATAGTTCCTTAACATGGTATCAGAGCTAACGTGACAAGAGGTCACGGGTTCGAATCTCAACCACCGCTCATTTAAGTGGAATATTTAGCACCAGGTAGAGGAGAGCCTGTGTTGCATCCACACTTCTAGCCTAAAGGGCTCTCGTGTGAGGGGGCGTGTTAGAGTATGTAAAATATTCTGAGCCTCAACCATCAGCTTAAGCTTTTGGTTGGGATGGTTCCTTAACACTTAGTATTAAGAAAGTTTGCCTAAACTACAAAATTTCTGTGAATTGTTCGTGATCAAGAAGAATAAACTCAAGAATATCATTTGGTGTTGATGCTATTTACATCATTATTGTAAACTTTATATATGTTATTTCAAAACAAAATTTAACACAGATTTCAATACTTTGCCAATGTCTAAGTTAATAAAGAGAATGATGTCATTGCTTACATGAATTTACGGCCACACAAGATCTTTAAAATTTTCCATCATGCACCAAAAAGTAGTCAATCTAGGTGAATTTGTCCATTTCCTCTAGTAAGCATTCCCTTCTCAACAATAAAACCAACCATTCAACAGTAAAACCTTGCCAAGATTTGCCAATTATTTTTTGGGAAAATTACCGTGAACAATACGAACTTTCATTGATTTCCCTATAATAATACGAACTTTCGATTGACCCTAAATAATACCAACTTTGATGTGGATTTCACTCTAGTATCCTTAACCTATTGATAACCTACAATTGTAGGTTGACTTGTCAAAAAAAGGGATTAATTGAAAGTTCGTATTATTGTAGGGAAATCATTGAAAGTTCGTATTATTCACGGTAATTTTTTCTTCTTATTATTATATTGTTGGCAATAAACTTTAAAATTTTTATTGCATTTTTAAATTTTTTTCTATTTTCCTTTTATTTTTTGGCAAGTTGACCTACAATTGTAGGTTACCAACAAGGTAAGGATGCTAGAGGAAAATCCACATCAAAGTTGGTATTATTCAGGGTTAATCAAAAGTTTGTATTATTGTAGGGAAATCAGTGAAAGTTCGTATTATTCACGGTAATTTTTCCTTATTTTTTTAATCATAGATGTAATTATGAAAAATTTATACTCTTTCTAGGTTAGCATTACCAAGCCTTTCTTTATATAGTTTTATGCTTATCAATGTTGAGCAATAATGGTTCAAGAAGCAAAAATTCTATAATGTATTGGCTAAGACAAGAATACAGCATGATTCACCTTGTAATTCAATAAGGACACATCTTATATAAGAGATACAGTAAAAAGAAGACATGGAAATAATAGTTCGCTTATATAAAGGAGGTTAGACGGAGAAAAATTGTTTAAATAATGTGTTTGGTAGAGTTTTAGCTCATATTAGAAAATTAAAGACTCAAAAATTTGTTATCCTTTACTATCGCAAACTCCACTTATTAATCAATTCCATCGTTTTCTTCAATAATAGAAGATTTCAGATAATTCCAATAAAGCATACACATTCACAGTAATTACGGGTTTACCATAACATTTTAACGTGGCCGTCAGTTTCTCTACTCCTCACCATGAAAGTGAAGTTTCATGATAACATGAACAACCATATCCATCATTATAAGCACCTTTGCAAGTCAAGGATGCTCATTATGTGAATAATACCAAAGAAAAACCAAATCTTATAAGTAGAAATGAAAATATACAATCCTCCCTCCTTGTCATTTTGTTATACCAATATGCACTAACTTTATGTATTTACTAAAATTGAGTTGAAAAGATAGGAGGAAAAGACAAAAGAGAATATGAGCTTGCGAATGAGATGATGATATAGATAGTATAAATATTTACTAGATGCATAAATGAACCAAAATGAATAGGACATCCAAACAACACGTACAACAACTTTGCAAAGATAAAAAATTTAGTCTACAAGACAACCTAGGTGGTTACTACCATAGCGTAAAAACAAGGTCGCATCACCGTATTGCAACCATACTGTAAAGGTTTCTGAATTCATTGTGACCGAACTTGTAGAACCAAACGTTACAACAACGATGTAATAATGGGAATGTTGTGGTTATTGTTACACCAAATATTGGCTGAAAAAAATGAAATAATATATCTAAACAACCCACAATGTGGTGTTTTAATACCTTTACAATGGAAAAATATAGGTTCTTTTTTCATAAAAAACCTTTATGTTGAAGTAAGAGCCTATTCCCCAAACATTGATGATGAGTTTAATCATCTCATTGTCTATGTTCTAGCTTGCACACTTGAGAGTGAAGATGTAAATGGCATAGGGTATAGGAGGATAAGTTTTGGATCACTTGATGATGTGATCATTAGGGATGGCATGGCATGCTTTGATGAAGGCAATATAGTGCTAAGGGAATGTGTTGAGGTGTGCCTTGATGAAGGCAAGGCTCAAGAGGAACAATGCACGACCCAGGCACCAACAAAATCAGAGTGAGTGGATTTTTAACAATACCGCTTAACATGGTTGAGCGCCAAGAAGCTCGGTCGAGTGAGATGCTGGCCCAAAATCTGTCGAGTTTCCGTTTGTTGCGGGAAATACTTGGGCATCAAGGGTTTTGTCCTAGGGCTTCTAACATGTTGTAGGACTATATATAAGGATCTTAGAACATCATTAGAACATAAGAGAGAGCCTAATACTTGGAATCAACTAGGGATGCAACCAAGAGAGTTCGTTCTAATTGTATTAGTGCATTTGAGGGAGATGGATATACAAGGTTCAACCTTTACTTTGAGAGAGTTTTCTCAAACGTTGTGTGAGGCTTGTCATTAGTGTATGTTAATATATCAATGAATGTAATATTGTTTAGAGGGGGAGATATCCTTAGATACCTTATTAATCATTTATGTTTTTGTTCATTGGTGCTGTACTTTGTTTTTGAGTTTAGCTTGTCCATTTGTTCTTCAACAAAACTCTTAAACCCTTGCATTTCACTTTACAATTGTGATGTGCCCTCGTTTTTTCATTATGGTCACAATACGACATCTCAACCCAAAAACTTGAAGACAGTAAATGAAACCACTTTATACGCTCTATGGCCAGCAAATAACAAGAACACTAAAAAATTAAAAACTAACTTCTGTCTAAAAATTCCAGCAAATCATCTTATCCAAAAATCAGAATGTTGCAACACCTGGTAGAAACACCTAAGGAAGCAGAATCATTAGAGTTAACTCAACTCAAAACACTCTTTAAACATGTGTTTCGGGATCCATCTGTGCTGCCACCTTCCAGAGGTCTTTTTGATCATAGAATACCTACTGAACCACATGCTCGACCAGTAAGTATTCGGCCATATAGATATCCTCTTAAGCAAAGAGATGTGATTGAATCTCTCATACAGGAAATGTTAGATGGGGGGGTTATTCAAGAAAGTAACAGCCCTTATGCCTCTCCAGTAGTGCTAGTTGGTAAGAAGGATGGAACATGGAGATTATGTGTTGATTACAGCAGATTGAATGAGCAAACTATCAAAAATAAGTTTCCTATTCCTATTCTTGATGAGCTAATAGATGAATTATCTGGGGCCATGATTTTTAGTAAGATTGATCTTAGATCTGGATACCACCAACTGAGAATGCATGAGGATGATATATACATGACTGCTTTCAGGACACACCATGGACATTTTGAGTTTTTGGTAATGCCATTTGGCCTTACTAATGCTCCAGCATCATTTGAGCATTGGATGAATCAGGTGTTTAAACCTCTTTTGAGGAAGTGTGTTTTAATATTTTTCGATGATATTTTGATATATAGCAAAACCTTACATGAGCATTGGTTACACTTGGAGCAAGTCTTTGAGTTGATGTCAGCTAATCAGATATACGCTAAGGAAAGCAAGTGTGTTTTTGAGATCACCAAAATTGAATATTTAGGGCATTTTATATTTGGTCAGAGTGTCGAGACAGATCCCAAGAAGGTAGAATCCGTGGTTAATTGGCCTATTCCAAAATCTATCAAGGATTTGAGGGGTTTTTTGGGGCTTGCTGGATATTACAGGAAATTTATAAGGGGATATGCTATGATCAGTCGACCCCTAAATGATCTGCTTAAAAAGGGGGCTTTCCAATGGAATGAGTCAGCTACACATGCATTTTCAGCTCTTAAACATGCCTTAGTCACAGCACCTGTATTAGCCATCCCAAATTTTGCAAAAGAATTTGTGGTAGAAACAGATGCTTCCAAGATGGGAATTGGTGCAATACTGATGCAGGACTTTCATCCTATAGCATATATTAGCAGATCTTTGGGACCCAAATGGCAACTTCTATCTGTGTATGAAAAGGAGTTGTTAGCGTTGGTGTTTGCTGTTCAGAAATGAGAACAATATCTGTTAGGGGCTCATTTCATCATTAAAACTGATCAAAAAAGTCTAAAGTGGTTGTTAAAACAAAAGATATCAACTCCTTTCCAACAGTTTTGGTTATCAAAACTTATGGGGTTCGATTATGAGATACAATACAAGAGTGGGGCTGAAAATAAAGCAGCAGATGCTTTGTCAAGGGTACAAGGATGAGAAATCCTTCTCATGGCTCTCTCACTAGTTACTGCAGATCTAGAAGACCAAATCAAAGCAAGCTATCATATAGATGCTGCTCTCCTTGCTCTTATACAGAAAATCAGCAGTGGGGAACATATTCAACATTATTCTTTACTCAATGATCTGCTAAGAAGGAAGGGTAAAATAATGGTGGGACCTGTCACTTCATTAAGGAAATCCATCATTGAATGGCATCATACAAGCCCTGAAGCAGGACATCCGGGTAGAGAGGGAACTTCCGTACGGGTGAAGAGGTTATTCTATTGGAAGGGTATGAGCAAGGACATTGATCAATTTGTGAGGAACTGTGTGGTATGTCAGGCTGCAAAATATGAACCAATAGCTTCACCGGGATTACTCCAACCCTTAGCCATTCCTGATGAAGTGTGGAAAGAGGTTTCCATGGACTTTATCACTGGGTTGCCTAAATCTATGCTCATGGACACTATACTCGTGGTGGTAGATAAATTGAGTAAGTATGCTCATTTTATTCCATTTCGTCACCCTTTTTTTTGCTGTACAAGTAGCTCAAGGTTATTTGGATCATGTTTTTAAACTTCATGGGTGGCCAAGAAGTATCGTTAGTGACAGGGATGCTGTATTCATGAGTAACTTTTGGCAAGCATTATTTTCAATACAAGGGACACAATTTTGTTTTTCATCTGCATACCACCCGCACAGTGATGGTCAGACGGAACTGGTAAACAGGTGTCTTGAAATGTATTTGAGATGTATGTGTGGCAATGAACCTCACGATTGGTGTAAGTGGTTGCCTCTTGCAGAGTGGTGGTATAACACACATTATCACACTGCCATTAAAATGACTCCTTATGAAGTGGTCTACAACCAAGAACCCCCACATCACTTACCTTATCTATCAGGCAGTACTAATAATGAGGTGGTGGACCGAAGTCTTCAAAAAAGAGAAAATATGATTCAACTCGTCAAACTTCATCTTACAAGAGCTCAAGATAGAATGAGGAACCAAGTGAACAAACACAGAACAGATAGAACATTCCAAGTGAATGATTGGGTCTGGCTCAAGTTACAACCCTATAAACAAACTTCTGTGCAACAAAGATACAACCAGAAGCTCTCTAACAAGTACTATGGGCCATTTCAGGTAATTGTTGTGATTGGAAAAGTCGCCTACAAATTGAGATTACCAGCTGATGCAAAGATACATAATGTTTTCCATGTATCACAGCTTAAACCCTTCTATGGGCAACTCCCTCAAGTTACTCATATTCCTTCTTGGCTTCAAGGGAGTGATCCTATGGCCGGCTTAAGCAAGTTTCCAGAATGTATTTTGGAGAGGAGGATTGTCAAGATCCACAAATATACGTTAGCAACTCAATTTCTGGTTAAATGGGTAGATATGCCACCAGAAGATTCAACTTGGATAGATGCCCACACCTTTGAACAACATTTTCCTGAATTCAATACAGGAACTTGAGGACAAGTTCTTAAAGGGGGGAGTAATGTTGTAGCATTAAGGGTAGTAGGGTCTTCCACATAATATTGTAATTCTGTTTTGTAGTTTAATAAATAAAAGTCAGTTAGTTAGTTTTAGGCTTTGGCGGGAAAGTGTATTATAGCTTCCTCCTTGTCAATATAAGTTGATTTGTAATTGCATTTGAGGTTATGAATAAAATTACAGAATCTTTCTTCTCTCTTCTTTCTCTAATTACTCTTATTCTTCTTTCATTGTTTAGGTTCTTGGTATCAAAGAACTGGGAATTGATTGTTCAATTCTTCATTTCTATAGGACTATACTTGTGAATTACAAGCATAGCCTATCACAGAATTTCAAAATCACAATTCATACAATTTAATTCAAAATCCAAATAAAAAAAAAAAAAGAAAACACCAATTATTCAACAAAACTCAGTTTTATAAGGGAGAATTTTTTTTCCGAGGAGATAATAAAACGAAACGACATCAAGCTTACTCAAAATTCACACCTAAAATCAATTACCCACATATAAAACAAAAACCCTGAACTACATGATCATAATTCAATTTCAGGAAAATTTTAAAATAGTAAAAAGATCACCTTAGTTTTGGTCTCAATTTTGACATCAAGAGAATTGATGCGAGTAGAAAGAACACCAGCAAGCCATTGACCGGCAAAAGGATTAAAGAAATGAAGCCCTGGTTCAGCCAGTTTTTCAAATCTACCCCATCTCTCAATTACTCCGACACTTGCTTGATCTATACACCCTCCAAATACACAAAATGTATTGCCCATTTTCCAGATTTAGATTTTGGGATTGAAAAGTGGATGAAGATGTATTCTAAAAAAGATCGAACGAAAAAAATGCTTCGTGCAGAAGGAACGTGGACGTTTTGTACGCAGCGCGGGTAAGTTCACTTTGTCAAATCACAAGCGCTGGTCGCAAGTCGCAACCCACTTGTTTTCGGTAGAAATTTATTTTAGGACCTACAGGACCATGGATAAGGATGACAATGAATCGAACTCGGTTCAGATTATACATACTCCGACTTTGGTCCGGTTAATAGTCAGACTTTTTTTCAGTCCACCTCCACTCGGAGTCGAATTATGCATACTCCAAGTTTGCCCCGACTCGGACTCTCGGACCTCCAACAGAGTCAGATTATTATCAAACAGTATCGTTGTGGTATTGTACTAATGATTTTAAAGCATATAAAATTAACAAAATATATTTTTCAAATACAATTTAACAAAAAAATATGTACTTTGAATGCAAGTTTAACGAGAGAAATAGTCCTGCTACAATAATTTAACAAAATTTTCTCCCATTTGATTTTGCATATTTTATTTCTATTGTCGTATTCGGATTGAATAATCTAAATAAAAATACCAAATAGTTTTTCAAAATCGAAAATTACAATTAGTATGACATAGAGATTGAATTAGTCACGTTTAAGGTTTTAAAGAAACAAAATATTGGTGTAAATGTCAAATTCAAAGTCGGATTTCCTTCAGGGTCGGAGCCGGGTCGGATTGTCGGATTTTTTATAAGGTCCAACTCCGGTCTGTCTCTAACTCAGACTCGAAGTCGGAGTCGGTAACTTTTTCCTCGGTCTCGAATCAGATTATTTTCCTCGGATCGAGTCGGACTAGGGTCGGATTCGGGCTGAATTGTCATCCCTAACCATGGACCTTCGTCGAGATATGATAGTCTTGCAAGCCGAAATGTAGTTCATCACAAGTAACGGTGTTCAAAAATAAATCCGACCCGCTTGATTTAACCTGTCAATTTGCTGATATGCATTTTAAATAGGGGTAATTTTCTTTTTTAAATATGTAATATGTTACGGGTCGGGTACCCGACCCAAACTTAATCGGGTCGGATCATGGGCCACAAAATAAATTGAACCGGGTCGGATCGGGTTTGGGTGTTCAAAGTTTATTGGCTGAGTTGCAGCTGATCAAGGTGGATCATTGGCCACAAAAATACGTCAGTAAATCATTAAAATGCCGCACGTTCTTCCTCCCTCATCAAATTACCCCCATTTAAAATTTTTTAATAGGACAATTAAACAATAGTGATAATGGTGGTGAATACATTAAATTAAAACCTCATTTTTCATCTTCTGGTATTACTCATTTAATTAACTTCTCCTCCCCATACACCGGAACATAATGGTTCTGCAGAATGCAAACATCGTAACATTGTTGAAACTGGTTTTTCTATACTCTCATGCTAAATTACCACTAAAATACAAGCGTGGTGGTGGACGACGCAAACAATTCGGCAGCTTCGACAAATCAAGAGGCGAATTGGTCTTCAATGGAGAATTTGGACCCTGGGTCGAAGGTTCTTGGAACCAAAATTCTTCAACTTGGGGTTTTGTGGGTCTTGATTTTCACAAAGCAATTGGGAGTCTTCCAATTCAGAAATTAGAGTCTTCTTGGAACCGAAAAACCTTCACGAAATGTAGAAATGGTGGATTTGTTCCTGGACCGTGCAAATACATTCCAAAAAATATCTTTGTAAACTTTCTTGGGAGTCGTGCCAATTCTTCAAACAAATTAGGATTTGTTGACTTTGTTCTTGAAACCGTGAGTGCAATCAAATTGGAGTTTGTAGACTTTGTTCTTGGAAACCATGTAAATAATCCCAATTAAATTGGGTCTTGTTGACTATTCTTAACATAGAATTGTAATTCATCAAAATTGATGAATTGATAGTTATTTTTGATGTCGAATAACCAAGGATGAGGATGGACGCTTTTCCCTTGGAATTTCACGCCTCTCCCCCACTAATCTCTAAGACCAAACCCTATGATCTTTGGAGAATAATGACTCTTCTTGAGTTGATGATTCTCTTCAAGACTCAAGCAAGATAATAGAAAATAGAAGTATTACAAATACTCTACTTTGAAAGGAAATGAAAACTTGAATTAATGAATGTCCCAAATATGAATACATGAGGGTCTTATTTATAGAATTGCCCCCCTTGTAATTTTCAAGAAACTAAAGACTAAGATTAATGTTTTAAAAAAAACTAAGGACTAATATTATACTTAATATGGAGACATCTAATATACTATATTTAATATGGATAAAAAATAGTAGTGTCGCTCTTGTTTGATATCAACGGATAAATTCAACCAAGTAATGCCAGTAAGATAGTCGGTTTACGTGAGTTGGCGTTCGTGAGATCAAGATTGGTTGAGTCCTTATTCTCAGTCCACGCAACTATATATCCTCGAATGTATGTAAATCAGCAGCCGGTGTGTGTTTTGGCGTCTTGTTCGAGGAGTGTGGTGGGGAGGTTGTCTCTGGAGTCTAGACTGTCTATGTATGAACCAAGGCTGGAATCAGCTACTTGTCTTGGTTCATTCCCTCCTTCAAGCACAATTGTCCCCAATTGATCAATAACTCCATAGTAAGGGTAGAGATCTCCCATACTTAAGATTGGTGAGACGACGTAGGTGGTTAGTAGGTCCAACTTGTATGCGTTATCGCCATATCTTTCCACTATTTGACACGGTCCATGTGCTTTAGCCTCTGGATGGGAATGGTCCTGCACAGATAAATCAACAAGTGAGATAGGTAGTAAGGGGTTCATTCCAAAGATACATTCAAAGGAAAATAATTTGATAGCCCAGCTTGGACTTTTGTTGTAGGCGAACTCTGCATGACACAACTTTAGGTCCCAATTCTTCAATTTTCTATTAATTATTGTCCTTAGGATTGAGTCTAATGTTTTATGAGTCACCTCAGTTTTCCCATCAGTTTGTGGGTGGTGAGATGTACTATATAACGGCTTAGTGTCAAACAGTCTCCAAAGGGTGCTCCGAAAGAAGCTTGAAAATTTACTATCCCTATTAGATACAATTGTTCTAGGGACCCCATGCAGCCTTACAACTTCTGCAAAGTACAGCATGGCAATGTGTAAAGCATCATCCTTTTTGTTGTATGCCATGAAATGAGCCATTTTTTATCGATCTACAAAGTATTTCTACCCCGTGGTGTCCTAGGTAGAGAATTAAGTCTAGGGTCTGCAATAGTGCTCTCTTTATCACCTCCGTGCCAAAGAGTAAGAATGTATGTCCCTTTCTTCCGACTACTCTCTTAGTCACCTTTCTACTCATTAACGAAGTGCATGGTTTGGTTTGTGGTGGTGGTAAGGTCTTGTGTGGAGGTAGGGGCATTAGGTCTTTCGATTTCCCTTCATGCCTTAATGTGTATATTTTGGTATGCCCATTATGTGTGGTCTTCCTATCGTGTTGCCAAGGTCTACCCAATAAAACATGACATGTGCTCATATTTAACACATCACACACAAACCTTGTCTTGGAATGATCCTATGGCGAACTGGGCTACATATCTTTTCTTCACATAACCAATAGCTTTACTATCTAACCATTTGAGTTTGTAAGGATGAGGGTGTGTCTTAGTGGTTAGGGTCAGAGTTTTAACCAGGTCTTTACTCACACAATTAGCCTCACTTCCCCCATCTATTATCAAATCACAAATCATGTCATTGATCTTGCACTTCGTTTGAAAGATGTTTTCTCTTTGGTCATTGGGCTTAACCTTAGGTGTAGCATGAAAGTTTTTCCTAATCAACAAGCTGTGTAGGTCTTGTTCTGGATAGATTTCTTCTCTATCTTCCTCACTCAGGTCAGTGTCCTCCAAAGGCTCTGTCTCCCCTTCATCATTTACCAAATACGTGCCATCAAGGTCATCATTGTTAGTGCAGGGTCCTATGATCTCTTCCTTGTCATTCCTACTATCTAACATGGCTCTAGGTCTTTCCCTTTCCCTTATCTCGGTCCACTCTTGCAAAGTAAAAGCCCTAGCGTTAGGACACTCACCCCTTACCATGACACTTAAAACAAACTACCCCTTTGGATCTCTAGGGTTCCTGTCTATTCGGTTAGTGACTGCTTGAGACTTGCCCTGTGTAGGTGTTTGAGTGTCTGAAACTGTGTTCCAAAAGGTCGGTCTCTAACAAAATTGTTGTTCTTTCCTAGTCTGTTATCACCATTATTGGGTGGGGTCCTTTTCTTGGTGTATTTCTCATGAGTAAGGGCATTACTACAAGCTAGACTAAAAGTCAAATTCGGGGTCAACTCTAATTTTTTCCTGGGGTCTTCTCTTAACCCCCCTATAAATTTTCCCACCTTCTTTTCTTCAGTTTCATTGGTATCACACACCACAGATAGTCTTTCCCACTCACTTATGTACTCTGCCACAGTCTTATTATCCTGTCTCAAGTTGCCCCATTGCATATATAACTGGTGTCTGTAATTACAGTGGATATACTTTCGCCTAAGATGGTTCTTAAGTTTGACCCAGTCACTGATCCTCTCCCTATCCTCCCTCCTTCTTTGCTTCTGGACCCCTTCTAACCACACAGCTGCCAGCTTGGTCAATTTAATTTTGGCAAACTTGAATAGATGTTCTGGAGGGGTATCCTTAAAGTCAAAGTATCTTTCGGTATTGACTTCCCACTCTAGGTATACCTCTGGTCAAGGAAATGGCCATCGAACTCAAGAAAGTCTATTCTAAGGGTCTTATCTTCAATGACTGTGATTTTGATGATGGGGTATGGGTCGGTCTCCTTGGTTCCCTGGGTTGTTGGTTATGTTAATGGCCAGTTGCTTAACTATGTCGGTAAGAACCTCTATTTTTTTCCTCTAGGTCCATTGTGCATTAATATAGCAGAAATAATAATCAACACTATAGAAATATACCAATGCAATAATACTAGAGCAACAATATACAACCCTTTGAAAAAATATATATCAATACCAATCCAGCAATATAACAGCTAAAATATCAAATACCTATTAAAAGTGCAATGAACAGGACACGACACAGCAATATACTTGTAAGTAAAACCAAAGATCAATGACACTCAATATAACCAGAAACAACAGGTTCTTGTTTTCAATTCATCCAAGCACACATGACATTAAAAAAAACACAAATCAATTAGCCAAAAAAATTCAGACTATTCGTTTACACTAAACATAAAAGATGTAACCCAAATAGATTCTTGAAATAAGGTCCTAAACAAAAATGCATCAGTAATCTTTGAATCATTGCCGCAGTAAATGATCATTCAAATACCAGCAAATGTCCTAGCAATATATACCAGTAATCCTTGAATCAATGTCAAAATTCATATATGATACTAATGAAAGCAATGTGCGAATATGCAGAATATGTAGATATGAAAATTTATAATTATATTGAAAGCAATGTTAAATACTAATGTACCAAAAATAATTTCCAAGACTCAACTGCACCCTAAAACCAGCCTTGCAGGACAGAACACAAAATTGTTCGAATGTAATCAAGAACGAATTGCTTTCAAGAACGATGGTATTCGCACAGTGTAGACAGCCCCAAACAAATAAGAAAATCAGATACGAAACAAGAAAAATTATACAAATGAAAAGTTAAATAGATACGAACCAGGAACAATCAAAACAGATATGAAAATTTATACCAGGTTACACCAACACAGATTTGACTTTATGAAAGCAGATATGGACAATCAATTGAATGTATTCAGTAATTTACATAAACCAAGAAAAATTTTAATGATTTCCCGCACCAAGAAGAGTTTTGCCAATCATCAAGAATGCATTTGCAATATGAATTACTCACAATATGCAAAATGAAGCAACAACTCAGAAGAATTGAATCAAAAATTTGACATTAGGGTTAAATCAAATTCTGGAAAGATCTTGTGTACCTCCTATTGTTTCTTGCGATTCTGAATTCTTGTCGGTGTAATTACAAAATTGAAATAAGAAATTACCTGTTAGACATGCAATTTGAATTACCCAATTCGAATTTTCTTACCAAACTTGCACTTTCCAGATGTCGTTTTTAGTACTGAGTTCTTCGAGTTTCTGGTCCGGTGCTTTTCGCACGTCGTTGCCGTCGTTACCTCCACCTAGGTCGACTCCTCCAGCCCACCGTGGCTCTGATACCAGGTTGCACCAAGCGTAATGGTGGGCGATGCAAACAATCCGGCAGCTTCGACAAATCAAGAGGTGAATTGTGTAGGGTTCTAGTACTGTTAACTTTTAACGTGCGGAAAACTAAAACCTTTCTAAGACCCAATTATTGACATGAGATGAAACAAGTAAATATCGAGATGAGAAATTATACCTTTGTAGCGTGAATCCACTAGTAAAATATAATCCCGAGACTAGAACTGCAAATGAATAGTGAAGTCCACCAACAATGTCTTGCGAGACCTCGTATACTAGTACGATGTTTAAGAACCTTTCTTAAACTAATTTTGTGTGTGTACAACTCTTGTATTCAACCCCAATATTTTAAGATATTAATCCTAACAATAAGATAAGTTTTGCTTAAGCCAAAGTTTTTAGCCCAAAAAACTAAAGCATACTGAAGTATGTTTTTATGATATATTTCGTATATTCTTCATATGCCCATTAATTAGGATAAATAGAGATTAATAATCCCAACTTTGCGTGATCCGCTCAAAACAATCCAACTTTCGATTATTTTCTAATATACCTAACTTTGCCACTTTGTTGCTCAGGACATACCCTTTAATATGGTAACCGGTTATAACAGAAAATATGCGAAAGTTGGGATTGTTTTGAGCGGATCACGCAAAGTTGGGATTATTAATCTCCATTATCCTTCTTATTTCCATGACAAAAAGGTGATTTACCTGTTATAACCGGTTATCATATTAAAGGGTATGTCCTGAGCAACAAAGTGGCAAAGTTAGGTATATTAGAAAATAATCGAAAGTTGGGATTGTTTTGAGCGGATCACGCAAAGTTGGGATTATTAATCTCCATTTATCCTATCTTAAAAGCATTGGAGTTAATTTTAGAAAACTCCTCAATGACCTTACGCTATAGTACTTTTTGTTTGTTATAAAGAAGAATTAATATTCTCTTATTAGCAAAATATCAATAACAAAATTATTTGGGGAGTTACACAATTTATTAGTATAACCATTATAATTTAATTGATGGTTATGACTACTCTCTAAACACACAAAATGGTCTCACACATTAATATAGTGTGACCCAATAGGTTTAGTGACATTAAGCTTGGATGATTATCAAATGATAGTCCTATGACGTTTATTGGTCTATAGTAAAACATAAACGTTACTCAATGTAAACTAAATTAACGTCTCATTGTATACTCATTTAATTACGTTAAACGACTTACAAAATATTCACTTGATTATTGAACATTTCTAACAATCTCCCACTTGTTCAAGAAACAAGTTTACTAGAGTTGTAGGACTCCTCCCACTAACTCCCACTTGCTCCAACAACTTGTGAATCTCAAATCCTTTGTCAACTAAAGTCTTAATCAAACATAAGGTAAGAACAAATGTCATCCTTATTTTGTATGATCATGTTCCTCGGACTCATGAGATGAACTGAAAATCAAATGATTATCTCTATAATCTTTTTGAGTATGGCCATGCATTTTACAGTTCCAACTCTCCAAGTGGCCTAACACTAATAACCCCAAAAGGGTATGACAATTCCATCTTATCCCTCCTCTATTCGCTATGCAATTCATAAAGTTCCTGAGTACAACCCTTATAGCCCCCTATTACGGCATGGCGTTAGACTGCATCAAAGAACAATAATTCTCACACACGAAATCAGTGAGAAACTCAGGTCTAAGGATTCTATTTATAAGTCAATTTGAGATATTCTTATGACACCAATATTCTTAAAGAATACTCAAAAGCGGGTCATGTCCAAATAGAGATACTCAATCTCTATCATTGCGATTGACTAGACATCCAATGTCTCTATGATCTATGAACGCGATCATCAATCAACAACATCCTAACCATTACTTGGTAATTGGCGTCCAACTCAACTACCTGGCTAGGGACTTAAAATAATCTAAGTTCTCTAGTTCACATTATAGGGTTCATTTGTCAGATCACATTCAACAACCCATATAGACTTTATAGATTATAATTGGACTTTACTTAATTCTAAACCAAAACTAAGTAAATAAGTACGAAACTTTATTAGATAATCATAAAATTTACATTACATTAAAACACTATAAATGTAACATATCAAATATATCTCATATATATTCAACATCTAAACTTATTCTAAAATGAGTTTGATGCCCATCTTAGACAAATGTTTCTCATGCTTAGTCTGAGACAATGGTTTAGTCAACGGATCTGCAATGTTGTCATCCGTAGATATTTTGCACACTTCAACATCATTTCTGCCTACGATTTCTCGCAACGGATGATACTTTCTGAGCACATGTTTGGACTTTTGGTGTGATCTAGGTTCTTTTGCTTGTGAAATAGCCCCATCATTATCACAATATAATTTAATTGGACCTGCAACACTAACCACACCAAGCTCAGAAATAAAATTTCTAATCCAGACGGCTTCCTTTGCTGCTTCAGCTGCAGCAATATACTCAGCTTCAGTTGTAGAATTAGCTACAGTGCTCTGTTTGGAACTTTTCCAACTAACTGCACCTCCATTTAGAGTAAAGATGTAACCAGATTGAGATCGGAAATCACCCTTGTCTGTTTGAAAACTAGCATCCGTGTTACCCTTTACACATAATTCAGATGCACCTCCAAAAACCAAGAACTTATCTTTAGTCCTGTTAAGGTACTTTAAGATATTCTTGACCGCTATCCAATGCTCATTACCAGGACACGATTGATATCTGCTCGTCATGCTCAAAGCACACGAAACATCTGGTCAGGTACATATCATAGCATACATGATGGATCCAATAGCTAAAGCGTATGGAATCTTACTCATCTTCTCTAACTCATCAGGTGTCATTCGACACTGCTTCTTGCTAAGAGATATGTCATGAGACATGGGAAGAAAACCCTTCTTAGAGTTTGTCATATTGAACCTATCAAGGACCTTATCAATATAAGTCCTTTGACTAAGCACAATCATCCGTCTTGATCTATCTCTATAGATTCGGATGACTAAAATGTACTGAGCCTCTCCAAGGTCTTTCATAGAGAAACAACTACTTAGCCAAGCCTTTACAGCCTCAAGCATTCGTACATTGTTCCCTACAATCAGTATGTCATCCACATACAAAACTAATAAAACAACAAAACTCCCACTGACTTTCTTGTATACACAAGACCTCTTCTGGATTTTGGAGGAAACCAAACTGTTTAATTGCCTTGTCTAAACAAATATTCCAACTCCTAGATGCTTGATTCAATCCATAAATGGACTTCTGAAGCTTACATACTTTCCTAGGGCTATTAGGATCCACAAAACCCTCCGGTTGTGTCATATACACTTCGTCTTCTAAATATCCATTTAGAAAAGCGGTTTTTACATCCATTTGCCAAATCTCGTAGTCATAATACGAAGCTATTTCTAGCATAATTCTGATGGATTTAAGCATAGCCACTGGTGAAAAAGTCTCATCATAGTCTATACCATGAACTTGCTTGAAACCTTTAGCCACCAGTCGTGCTTTATAGACAACTATTTTGCCATCCATGTCAGTCTGGATCGGTCTAGCACCTTCGGGCAAGTCAACCAAGTTCCAAACTTGATTGTCATACATAGACTTCATTTCAAATTTCATGGCTCCAAGCCATAGTTCAGAGTCAGAACTCTCCATTGCTGCCTTATAGGTAGTAGGTTCTTCCTTATCTAATATAAGGACTTCATGACTTTCATGAACGATATAACCCTCCATAGGATCTCTTCTTGGAGGTTTACTCTTCCTACTAGTCATACGAACTGGGACATCCACCAGCTCAGTAGGTACAACAGGTACCAAAACTGGAGCTCCCATTGGAGAAACAATCTCTCCCACTAGAGGAGTGATTTGTGGCTGATCATCTTGAACTTCTTCAAGAGAAATATTTCTCCCACTTGGCTTTTGAGAAAGACATTCTCTTTCTAAAAAGAGACCTTCGCGAGCCACAAACACTTTATGCTCACTAGGATTGTAGAAGTAATATCACTTGGTTTCTTTGGGGTAACCCACAAAGAAAACCTTATCAGATTTAGGTTCTAGCTTATTTGGTTGTAAACGTTTTACATATGCTTGACAGCCCCAAATCCTTAAGAAAGACAACTTAGGAACTTTTCCTGTCCATAACTCATATGGCATCTTATCGACAGCTTTACGATTTAAAACATGAGCCGTTGTTAGGAGTGCATAACCCCAAAATGAAGTAGGAAGATCGACTAAACCCATCATTGAATGAACCATATCTAATAAGGTCCGATTTCGCCGCTCAGACACACCATTTAATTGTGGTGTTCCAGGTGGGGTTAGTTATGAAACTATTCCACAATTTTTCAGATGATTAATAAAGTCCTGACTCAGATATTCACCACCTCGATCAGATCTAAGTGCTTTAATCGTCTTGCCAAGTTGATTCTGTACTTCATTCTGAAATTCTTTGAACTTTTCAAAAGATTCATATTTATGTTTCATTAAGTAGACATATTCATATCTACAAATAATCAGTAAAAGTAATGAAGTGTTCATACCCTCCCCTAGCCGATATACTCATGGGACCACATACATCTGAATGTATTATCCCCAATAAGTCACTAGCTCTTTCACCATGTCCAGTAAATGGTGATTTAGTCATTTTTCCAAGCAAACAAGACTCGCATACTCCAATAGTCCATCTTTATGGAGTCTTTTAGAATTGTCCACTTGATAGTTTTGTTTTATCAAGATCTAGTATATAAAGGCCATTTATACAACGCCCTATACCATAACAGATTTCATCTTTGTGAATTGACAAAGAACTATTCTTTATTACAAAGGGTAAAACCTTGAGAATCCAACATTGAAATTGAAATCAAATTTCTATTCATAGAAGGAACATACTAACAATTATTAAGATTCAACAAAAGTCCTGAAGGTAAAGATAAACAATAAGATCCTACGGCTAATGCAACTACCTTAGCTCCATTTCCAACTCGTAGGTCTACTTCATCTCTATGAAGATCTCTACTTTTCTTTAGCCCCTGCACATTTGCACAAATGTGAGAACCACAACCGGTATCCAATACCCAAGAATTAGAGTTAGCATAGTTGATCTCTATCACAAAAATACCTGAAGTAGAAGTGATACTTCTATCCTTCTTGTCCTTAAGGTATTTCAAACAATTCCGCTTCTAGTGACCCTTCTTATTGCAATAGAAACAAATATGATTTGGACTAGCTCTAACTTTCACCTTAGTTTGAACAACCTTTTTGCCCTTACTTTGGTGATTAAATTGTTTCTATGGCTTCCCCTTTTTCTTGAAGACATTCTTCCTTTTCTAAACCGTAAGAACCTGCTTCTTTGGTTTTGAGGGAATTGTCTGCTCCGAGATTTTGAGCATACCAAGTAACTCATTTATGGTCTCAAAACTCTCAATCCTAGCTTGTTTCAAAAACATAGCTTGGAGATGAGCAAAAATGTGAAAAGCTTCCATATCCATAAATTGTTTTTGTAATTCGGGGACCATAGAAGCTAACATCAAGCATGTAACATCTAAAGACCTTTCAGTAGCAGCTTCATAAGCTGCCCGATATTGAGCAGACACATTAAGTGTGGGTTCATTGGGGATTGGAGTTTCAATAACATCCAGTTTTCGCTCATGTTTGAGAACAATTCTCAAATTCCTTGACCAATCAAGAAAGTTGTTTTTGTTAAGTTTTTCCTTTTCGAGTATTGGCCGTAAACCAAAATTAGAGAATGTGTTATTGTTCAAATTATTAGCCATCTACAAATGAAATAATTCAAAGTGTAAGAATTCTATTATTATCATGAATGAATAATTTTAAACAATTTAAAAGGAATATAATCCACCAAATTAAATTACATTAAATGTCTCTTTTAATTTAGTGATTCCAAGACCCCACTTTCATCAACCCTAAGCAAGCTTTGGCTTGTTACCCAAAGTTAATGGTTATAGGTAAAGAAACTATTTCTTAATTAGTTGAGTTAAACCACTTTTCACCAACCACTCATCTTAGGATAATTAATAGGCACCTCGCTTTGGCGAAACCTACCTAATTAACGATCTAAAGATTCATAGTGTAACTAAATGGAATAGCATTACAACTCAATATTATTAGGGACTATGGTTGTTTTTATTAACCCAAAAAAGTGAACTCTAATTATTCGAATCAATAAACAAAACAACCAAAACATGCATCATCAAGCAATATAGCAAAACAATAAAGCAATATTATAATGCATAAATAAGGTTCCTAGTATGGCCCCAAAACACTTGAAAATCTAATCTTCAAGGCCCATCTTTTGAACACCACTTGAATCTCTATACTTCTTGGTCTTCAACTCCATGGATACATACATAATAGTAATTAAACATTGAAATGTAAAAATAAACTATTTAACTATTACATTCAAAATAAACGATACGCATATCGTATTTGATTACATTCAAAAATAACGGTGTGCAAACCGTATTATGTATCCTAAATGGGCCATACTAGTTATCATAACCTGTATAACAATTATCATTCACCCACTTACTATATGTAAGTGGCCCATGCAATATAATATATAAAGAAATATGCATGAAGTGCATAAATAAATATATAATCTTATTATTTAAAATAAACATGATAAATAATCATATTATTCAATTTTAATATGCATGAATTTTAATTGATTCATAATCAATCAAATAAATTATTTTTACTTCTCTTAAGAAAAAATAAACCTCCCACTTAAAATAATCTCCATTAAAATAAGCGAGTTTTTAATAGATAATAAAACTTCCATTAAACACTAATTTAATAAAGGTTTAAAGATATTTTTATTATCAATATTAGAAGGGACTTGTGATACAATTTAGCGAGATACGTCAATATAGTTCAAATGAGGTCAAACCCTTAAAAAATGATTCTAATATATAGAACCCGTAGACACTAAAATTATCAAATTCACCAATTTGGTAATCAATTAATCCTCTAATTGAAATGTTAAATATTAACGAAAAATCACATATGTAAATGTAATAGAGCCAAAAGAATCTTCAACTTAATAATAAAATTTAGATCTTTATTACTTAAAACAATTTTAATAATCCCTCCCCTTAAGTTCTTAACTTTATCATGCAAATTAAAATTATCATGTGTAAATAAATAATTCATGTATATATTATTTATATATAACCAATATTTATATGCCCAAAACATATCAATAAAAGAAGAAACTGATACCACTGTAGGGTTCTAGTACTGTTAACTTTTAACGTGTGGAAAACTAAAACCTTCCCAAGACCCAATTATTGACATGAGATGAAACAAATAAATATCGAGATGAGAAATTATACCTTAGTAGCGTGAATCCACTAGTAAAATATAATCCTGAGACTAGAACCGCAAATGAAGTTCCTCTAGTGAAGTCCACCTAATGTCTAGCGAGACCTCGTATACTAGCGCGATGTTTAAGAACCTTTCTTAAACTAATTTTGTGTGTGTACAACTCTTGTATTCAACCCCACTATTTATTTTTAAGATATAAATCCTAACAATAAGATAAGTTTTGCTTAAGCCAAATTTTTTAGCCCAAAAAACTAAAGCATACTGAAGTATGTTTTTATAATATATTTCGTATATTCTTCATATGCCCATATCTTAAAAACATTGGAGTTAATTTTAGAAAACTCCTTAAATGACCTTACGTTATAATACTTAATGTTTTGTTTGTTATAAAGAAGAATTAATATTCTCTTATTAGCAAAATATCAATAACAAAATTATTTGGGGAGTTACACAATTTATTAGTATAACCATTATAATTTAATTGATGGTTATGACTACTCTCTAGTCCAACTAGATTAGTTACATGAACCTAGACTGATAAAGGTCCAAACACATAAAATGGTCTCACACATTGATATAGTGTGACCCAATAGGTTTAGTGACATTAAGCTCGGACGATTATCAAATAATTAATAGTCCTATGACGTTTATTGGTCTCTAGTAAAACATAAACGTTACTCAATGTAAACTAAATTAATGTCTCGTTGTATACTCATTTAAGTACGTTAAACGACTTACAAAATATTCACTTGGTTATTGAACATTTCTAACAAATTGGTCTTCAATGGAGAATTTGCACCCTGGGTCGAAGGTTAATGGAACCAAAATTCTTCAACTTGGGGTTTTGTGGGTCTTGATTTCCACAAAGCAATTGGGAGTCTTCCAATTCAGAAATTGGAGTCTTCTTGGAACCGAAAAACCTTCACAGATTTTAGAAATGGTGGATTTGTTCCTAGACCGTGCCAATTCGTCAAACAAATTAGGATTTGTTGACTTTGTTCTTGAAACCGTGAGTGCAATGAAATTGGAGTTGTAGACTTTGTTCTTGGAAACCGTGCAAATAATCCCAATTAAATTGGGTCTTGTTGACTATTTTTAACATGGAATTGTAATTCATCAAAATTGATGAATTGATAGTTATTCTTGATGTCGAATAACCAAGGACGAGGATGGACGCTTTTCTCTTGGAATTTCACGCCTCTCCCTCACGAATCTCTAAGACCAAACCCTATGATCTTTGGAGAGTAATGACTCTTGTTGAGTTGATGATTCTCTTCAAGACTCAAGCAAGACAATAGAAAATAGAAGTATTATAAATACTCTAATTTGAAAGAAAATGAAAACTTAAATTAATGAATGTCCCAAATGAATACATGAGGGTCTTGTTTATAGAATTGCAACCCTTGTAATTTTCAAGAAACTAAAGACTAAGATTAATGTTTTTAAAAAAAAACTAAAGACTAATATTATACTTAATATGGAGACGACTAATATACTATATTTAATATGAATAAAAAATAGTAGTGTCGCTCTTGTTTGATATCAACGGATTACTTCAACCAAGTAATGCCAGTTAGATGTTCGGTTTACGTGAGTTGGCGTTCGTGAGATCAAGATTGGTTGAGTCCTTATTCTCAGTCCATGCAAGTATATATCCTCGAATGTATTTGAATCAGCAGTCGGTGTGTGGTTTGGCGTCTTGTTCGAGGAGTGTGGTGGGGAGGTTGTCTCTGGACTGCCTGTGTATGAACCAAGGCTGGAATCAGCTACTTATCTTGGTTTAATTCTTCCACTCAAAGTGCTTATTATTTTCTCGATCCACTTATAAAATATATATCTCTCATCATGTTCGATTCTTTGAACAAGATTATCCTTATATATATCTCTTACTAATAGTTCTTTTACTCCTTTCAATTTACATGATGTTGATTCTTGGTTCTCTAATACCACTCAACTTTCGCACACGTCCAAAATAACACCTCCATGGCTCCATATAATCTTTTGTCAAATCCGGAAATTATTAATGCACAAAATTCTATTCAAATTACTTCCATCCCCTTTCTCTCGCATGAGTCTTTGACTCCCTCACAATCTCATTTCCTAAATTCCAATCCTAGTACAATTGCCTTAAATTCCAACTTACCAAACTTTCCTGACCTTTCTCCACAAGGCTTGGGCACGTGCCCTCTCCACCTAATTCTAATTTTCATTCTGCAAACACCTCGTCATCCTCTAATAATTCTAATACCTCTTCTACTCATATTCCCGCTCCTTTACCCACTCGTGTAAGGAAGCCAAATACTAAATATTTTAATTATAGTTTTTTGCTACACACGACCATCCAAACTAGCTCCTATATCTAAACCCACAAATATAATCTCTGCTCTTAAACATCCTCACTGGCGTCAAGCTATGACAGATGAGTTTAATGCCCTCACTAAAAATGAAACTTGGTCTTTTGTTCCCTCTACTAATGCTACTAATGTGGTTGGTTGTAAATGGGTATTTCGTGTCAAATATAAGGCTGATGGTTCCTTAGATTGTCTCAAAGCTCGACTTGTTGCTAAAGGGTTTAATAACCGTCCAGGTGTTGATTATGTTGAGAATTTTAGTCCTATGGTTAAACCTGCTACAAGTCGACTCATCTTATCCCTAGTAGTTTCTCATGGTTGGTCACTCCGTCAACTTGATATTAATAATGCATTCCTTCAAGTTAACCTTTTTTATGAAGTATAGATTTATTCATCCTTCTTTTCCTAATTATGTCTGCAAACACAATAAGGCTATCTATGGGCTTAAGCAAGCTAGCCGTGCTTGCTACGATGAACTCCGTCATTATCTTCTCTCAAAAGGTTTTAAACCCACTATCTCTGATCCTTCTTTATTTCACTCTTCTTCAAATAATTCTCCAACTTATCTTATTGTTTATGTTGATATCATTAATTATTACCGGTCCAAACACTAGTCAAATTAATCAATTAATTCTGTCACTCTCTTCTCGTTTTTCACTTAAAGATTTGGGTTCCCTTTCTTATTTCCTTGCTGTTGAAGTTATCCCACACACTCATGGCTTATTCTTATCTCAAAGTAAATACATTCATGATATTCTTCAACGTGCCAATATGCTAGATTCTAAACCAGCTAAAACTCCTATGACAGCACATCCCCTTCTACTACTAAATAATGGGATACCATATTCAAACCCTACCACCTATCGTGCTATTGTTGGTGCTCTACAATATTTGTCCTTTACTCGTCCAGATGTGGCTTTTCCAGTTAACAAGTTATCTCAGTTTATGCATGCTCCCACAAACTACACTTGCAAGCCTTAAAACGAGTGTTAAGATATCTTCATTGTACATTGCGACAAGGATTACTTCTTCGTCAAAACTCACCACTTCAACTCCGTGCTTATACTAATGCTGATTGGGCTGGTGATAAGGATAATTTTCGCAGTACTACAGGATACATTGTTTACTTGGGGTCAAATCCAATTGCTTGGAGCTCCAAACGACAGAAAACACTAGCTCGCTCTTCAATTGAAGCTGAATTCCGTGTTGTTGCATCTACTACAACTGAAATTGACTGGTTACAATCTCTTATGACTGAATTGGGTTATGTCTAACTCCAACCATTTTTTGTGATAATCTCAGTGCTACTCATTATTCTGCCAATCCAGTTTTCCATTCTCGCATGAAACATTTAGTCATTGATTTTCATTTTGTCCGTGAAAAAGTTCAAGGTGGTACTTTTCGTGTTAACATTTTCGAAGACGATCAGCTTGCAGATGCACTTACCAAACCACTCCTCCGACCTTGTTTCAGTCACTATTTTCCAAGATTGGACTTACGCATGGGCCGTCGATCTTGCGGGGGTCTATTAAGTAAATATATCAACTTTATTTTTCATTTAATTATTCTTCAAATTGTGTAACTGATATGTCATATATTTAGGGTGAGGAAATTGTACTTGTATATATTGAAGACCCAAATGAATAAAAAGGTACTACTCTTTCTTACATTCTTTAAAAAATGATCTTAAAATAAGATTTCAACCAAGAGAAATTTTTTTTTACAAACCTACTAAACAAATAGGTTTAGAATGCATGATATACGCTAATTAATCACATAAATAATTAATGAGTGATTTGTTTAATTTGTGTAGTTTGTTTGAAAATAGCCATCTAAGTAATATAAGATCGTATTTGAAAATTATTTATTTTTCTTAATTTATTACAAAAATAATCAATGAAAATAATTTTGTACATAAACAATTAATATTTTAATCGATAATTATTCATTTTCATCACAAGATATTACATATATATCTTAATCCATAGTATATAGTAAAAATTAGTAATAAAGTATAGTTTTAAAAACTTTTTTAACTAATCTACTAAACAAATGGGTTGAGAATGCATGATATATGCTTAGCTTAATTAGATCAGAAAGTCGACAAAAGTCCTAATTATCTGTTCATTGGTATATTGTATAGATAATAGATAGTTGCACAAACATAAAAGATGAATATAGCTACAATCACTACAACATAATTTGTTTTTAGTGGCATATATTTAGCGACATTTGATTTAAATGTCGTTATTTCAAATTTCTTATAGTGTATATTGAGGATTTAGTGACATTTATTAGACCCTTTAGTGGCATATTGAAAAGTGACACTAAAGCTTTTAGCGACATAGGATATAATGACATTTCTCACAAATGCCACTATAGATTATAGTGACAAATTACATATGCCACTAGAGACCAAATCAAGTGTCGCTAAATCACTTTATGGTTGGACTTAAAATAAAAACCAATAATTATTACATTAAAAATATGAATCAGTGGCATTTAATTAATGCCACTAAATCCAATGTCGCAAAAAACTAAATTTGTTGTAGTGAATATTGATTATTCTAGTAATCGATCATATTTTAGAATTAAATGAAACTCAAACCGTAGCATAGATAAAAGAAATGATTCGTTGCATATTAGCAACAGCCTCAGAATCATCAAAATTAAAGATATGAAAACAATGAGTCCTATTTTCATTCTTCACTAAATCAACCCTTCCTTTCCATCCACTTTTCATCAAATCATCCACATACCCTTTCCCTCCATCAAGAAGTTTATCATTATCTGCTACTAACACCAACACCCTACCACACCCGATCCTAACCAAATCCGATTCACCGGGTTTCAGCCTATGATCCTTAGACCCTTCATTTGTAGGACACATACCCATCCAAACATCATCATCTTTACTACCTTGCCCAAAAAACGGATGAACCAAAATCATACCTTCTATCTTAACACCCTTACAAAGTCCAGTACACCCAACTCGTGCTAAAAGATTATGAGAAATGTTACCTCCGGCAGAATCTCCGATAACGAATATTCGTTTCAGGTCAGCATAAGTATTGATCCATGTTTCGGGTCCGTACCCTTCAGCATGTAAGGCAATCCATTGGAGGGCAGCCCATGAGTCTTCGTAGCAGGAAGGGATTGGGTGTTTGGGGAAGAGACCGTAGTCTACTGAAACGACCATCACATTTGCTTGGTTTGTAAGACGAATGACATAGCGTGTATACAACATGGAGAAGGGAGATTCAGTGAAGAAGCCGCCTCCATGGATGTAGAGAAGAAGGGGGAATTTGAAGCATGACGGAGTAACGCACGCCCCGTGTGGTAAGAATACACGGGCTGAGACTTGTTGTGAGATTTTAATGTCTTTGATTTGGACACCGGTGATGGGGTCGAAAGAGGGAGGAAATAGACGTCCAATTGGATGGGTTTGGTCTACTGTCACACGCCCATCATCGAGGACGTTCAGGAGGTATTCCATGGTTATGGTTTTAATTAATGAGTAGCAAAAGTGATGAGGGTGCATGATTATCTTATTATATACTTCCTCCGCACTATTTCCATTTTTTACACTATTTATTATTTGATAGTGTTTTGCATAATGCGAGTATTATATGAGAAAATATATAGTCATGTGGAATCTTGTTTTATTTGTCGCATAGAATACTTTCATAATATCAAAGTTTTATAATTTTTAGCTGAGTATAGCTCTAGATATAAGCAACCCAACAAACGCATTGCACTGCGTAAAAAGGTGTTTGAGTGCAAGTAAAAAAAACGGTGGAAATATGTATAAACATTTTAATTAATGAGATCATACATATACTCCCTAAATATCATTTAATTTACATCATTTTTTATTTTGATCTATCTCACATAATTTACATCATTTCTATTTTTGCGTAATGGCCTACCAATTTCTTTTAATCTCATCCATACGTATTAAGTCTCTTTTAATTCAATTTAGACAATACATTCTTTATCTTCATTTATTATTACTTTCTTGATAAAAAAAAAACTAATTCCTCTTTGATGCAAATCAAAGAAGACAAAGTGGTATGTATATATGATCGATGATGCCTGTGGCTTGGCAATTTTATTTTTAATTCCTGTGAATAATAGAGAAAAATAATTTATCTTGTAAGCTTATCTTAATGATAAAAGAGAAAATTTTCAACCACTAAATGAATTCTTAGTCTCACAGAATTTCGCACTTTATAATATTATTAATTATTGTATTTTTAGCGTGCATAAAAATTAACTTTAAATTCCATTTAGCATAGAATAATTTTATATTGGTTGATCGCATCAAAATCAACTATCATAATCTTTTATTTTTAACATAAATTATGCTAAGCGTTAAAGCCCATTCGTATGTTTATGACTAACAAAAAATTCCTTCATCTAATTCAAAAAAAAAAAAAAAAATCCTTTATCAAGACTTTGAAAACATAAGAAGTTAGATATTTATGTTAACAGATAATTATGATCCCTTACGATTAATGTATAGTATCAAGAAAGATAAGGTACCTATAACGCCATAACAGGTTGCTGCATAAACTCAGGAAGATGTAGCATGTGTACTTACTATATCAGCTTCGACCTCACCGCTTCCAGAGCTTAGATTAACAAAAGTAACCAAAATTCACACTTACAAAACAATTGATTCAAAACTACTCCCCCTCCTATTCATAGAGAATGAGACATTTTTTATTGGGTTAATTCACTGAAAATGTCTCATTTCTATTTTTGTCCTTTTTTACCATTTTACTCTTTTTATCACAACGCAACAACACATAAACATCAACACACTTTATAAAAAAAAGATTTTTCTATTTACTTTTAAATGGTCCTCCACTCCTTGGTTTTGGTGCAAAAATCAAATGTCTCATTCTCTATGAATAGGAGAGAGTATCAATTAATTGCGAGTGAATATTTTGATTTGATTATCGAGGAGAAACTATTTTCTCTTTAGAGTTGATTATAAATTTTATTAACGAAATATGCTGAATATAATGATAATGATAAAAATATATTTTGATTTGTTTGAGAATGTTGGAAATACTTCACATGTGAGACAAGATCCCACATCGATAGAAAAAGTGGGTTGTTGACTTGCATATATACTTGGTGAGCTAATCTTCCCATTGCCATATGGTTTTGGGAAACAATGAACCTCACCGAGTGTATGTGCAAGTCAACAACCCACTTTTTTTATCGATGTGGGATCTTGTCTCACATGTGAAGTATTTCCAACAGTGAAAATGGAGATAAATTTTCTGATCAATAATTTAAAATACAATACCTATTACTTCTAATTTGTTTAAAATTAATTACTTTTAAACTAATACTCCCTCTAATTCAAATAAATTGTCCCATTTAAGTTTTTAACACTATCCATTGATTACTCTTACTTTGTATCTTATTCTTAATTTAGATGTCAAAATATAGTCATATGAGATATTTTTTGATTCATCTAAGGGGTTTGTGTTTGATGTGTTTGGTTGATCACTCTAACTCACTATTTATAATGCTAGATTACTCTAGGAGTTATATATGAATCAATGTAGGTAGTAATTTACATAATAAACAGCAATAAGAGACTCTAACAACCGATATTCAATGAGTTGTAACTCCCCAAAGAAGTTGATCCGTTGAAAAACAGCATCCAATGTTGTCAGAAGGCTCGCTCGACCAAACAGTAGCCTTTGGAAACATTCTGTCTTATTGCTCGACCAAACAGAACATTTTTGCTCGGGTTGAGCGGATCCGCTCAGTCGAGCGGCCCGGTCGAGTGGAGGTCGAGCGACCACTAGATCTTAAACATCCTCTTAGGATTCCAAACCATAAAACCCTTCATAACTCATCATAAAAACCCTTCATAACTCATCATAAAAACCTCAATTAAGTGTCTAATTAATTCACCAATTAATCTTAACACTTAAACTCCACATTCAACACATACATTAAGTTAGAAAACTTAATCACCCATCTTAAACATCCTCTTAATTAGGATTCCAAACCATGAATGCACAAAACACATGTGCACTCAAGTCACATTCACAACAGCAGTTTTATAATTTTAAATATTTAAATCATCATCATAATCATCATAATCAATATCTCGCTCGAGCGCAGGGTCTGGGTGTGGAAAGGCGATGAACAATCCATATACCCATACTCCCTTCACAAGGGGGACTAGAGGAAAGCGGTAGATTTTTCTCCAAACAGAAAAAGCCCTACATAAGAAGATATGAGTGGTTGTCTCAAGAGAACATCTGCTTGCGAATAGGTCCATGTAAAAATAAATAAATTAATTAATAGATAGAGAAAAAAAAAACCACAATGAGAATATAAAGAAACAAAAACGAGCGGGTAAGAAACAACTAGACACTAGGTACTCAAGAAGGTAACTAGCGTAACTAATAGTAGTCTAAAAATATGGATCTGACGTCTCCAACTATTTATATTCCTAGTTAGGTCCTGGAGAGACGCAACTCATTTATGCCATGTTTGGGAACGATGATTTAATTTTCAAATTTGAAATTGACTTAAATCTATTGTTTGACAAATTAAAAACTTTCAAGTTTGAATTTGAATTAAATTTCACCATTGTTTTTAAAGTAGTTAAAGTTGAGAATTTAAGAATGACTACCCAAACCTTGTCATTCTCAAATTCTTCATTTATGATTACATAATTGAAATCCATGATGTGAAATAAAATACATGTTCCCAAACAATACATTAAGTCATTCTTTATTTGTTCAACCTGCGTTATCTTTGGTCTTCCTTGACTTTTCTTACCCTTTACTATGATGCTTTCTTTCCGTATAAATAGAGAGTCGAGAGTCTTTCTTTGTACATGTTTAGACCATCTTAACCATCTTCGTAACCTCGACTTTTTGCTTCAGATAACGTTTTCTTTGCCACTCGTTTGGCCTCTGAATAGATTTCTCTCTTACTTGTGCGATATCTTTCCACCGTACAAGCCATGAACTCTTTAAACCTTTTTTTATCCTTTATCCTCTTACTCACTTCTCCATTCCATCACCACAACTGTTTATACAACTTTGAATTGTATTATTTGTCGACACACCTAAGATGTCTATTTTTAAATAAATTTTAATTATTTTAAAATTAGGGATATTTTGGATTAATTAGTGTATTTGATAGAGTGTAAAAATCAAATTTGACAATTGGTCAGAATTGGCGAGGCTATATAAAATTATTATTATATTTTCAGTAAATATTATTAAAAATGAAAGAGATCTTTTCCCCAACAATTCAATACGATGAATAAAACACTAATACAATTAATAGTCTTCATCTCCCTCTTCATTAGTGAAATACGATGAATAAAACACTAATATTATTAACTAGTGAAAGAGATCTTCTACCTGATAAGTATCAGATATAGTGAAACGCCCACAAAAACTATTCTTGTTTTCCATTCTACATTATAAGCACCAACTGTTGTAAAACAATCTGTCGTAATTATATTGGCTATAAAACGTTAAGTGACGGTTAAATTTGGAAATTACAATTTTGCCCTCTTCATAGTCTTCATCTCCCTCTTCATAATCTTCATCTTCTCCAATCACAACAATGGCTAAATCTAGATAAAATAAATAAATAAAAAGTAATAAACATAATAATAAACATAATAATAATAATAATAATAATAATAATAATAATAATAATAATAATAATAATAATAATAATATTAATAGTAGTAATAAGGGTAAGGAGTAGGAGGAAAACCATTAATTTGTTGCTTGAGCCGTCATCCCCTTCACCATCCTCTTTCACTTTCTTCCTCTTCCTCCCTCTAAAGAACCACCCCTCACGGCTCAACCACGGCAAGCAGCAGCCACGACCGGCTTTCCCTCCGGGCCCCAAGCAGCCAGCAACCCCTTCCTACACCGGCAGCCCTTCCTGGCAGCAGCACAGCTGCGTTCGTGGCCCACCAACAGTAGCCCACACGGCTTCCCTCCACCACCACAAGGACCACCTATCTCTTGGTCCACTTTGTAGTCTCATTTTTTGTAAGCCATCTCTTGTATTCTCTAATTAATCCTCAAGTTTTAATTGAAATTTTACTTAAGCTTATGAGTTTGGTGTTGGTTTTGTGCTACTTTCATTGAATCTTTTTGTGGGTAAGATTTTAATTGATGAATTTAACATGTTTCTGACTTAGGGTTTGAAGTGTGAATAGAAACTATGGTTGTGTGTTGATTGATTATTAATTTGGTTAAATCTTATTATGGTAATGTAAGAATGTGATAGTTTGTTGTTTTAATTGGAATTTGCCAAGTGTATGAGTTTGATGTTGATTTTGTGGTAATCTTTATTGAATCTTATTATGATGAGAGTTTGATTGTGAATTGAATTTATTTATGAATTAAGGTTTAAAGTAAGAATGGAAATGATGGTAGTATTACTACTTTTGTGTTTTTGAGGGTGTTGAATAAATTGAATAGATTTGTATAAGCTTTGAATATATGATTATATTTTTGAATAGGTGATAATAGTTGTTATAATCGAGAGTGTTAAGTCACTTTCAATAGTTAAAACAATAAATTAATTATGCTTATAATGGTGAGTGTCGTTATAGTTGGTTTTGTGGTGATAACAAGTAATAATAAAGAATTATTGTATAAAAAATTACTAATAAGGAACTAGTGATGAAATTACTTGTAAAGAATTATTTAATAAAATTAATAAAAGAGAATTATTATATCATGTGTCGCTAGTGATCGACTAAGTGTATACTAGAACAATTGAATGTTACTTGTCGTGTTGTTTTGATTACAGTTCGTTCTAGCTTTTGAGAATGTAACAAATAATATCGCGATTCGATAACTCTAAAATTTGCCTTATCGTTATATAAGTGTTATATTAAAATTTTAAAGCTAAGCTAGTTGTGATTCGTTATTTTTGAGTAACGTGAATCAATATAACTCACATTTAGTTGAAGTAAATAAATGATTCACATAATCCTTTATTCTTAAATCGATGGGAAGACTTGTGTTGTTGGTTAGTTAATGATCATAACTTGTATTGAATGAAATGTGTGCGTGTAAGAGTAATAGGAAACTCATATTGAATGAGTAATAGTGGTTACTTTGAATATCAGCTGGTATGACAAGTAGATAAGTGAACTTATTAGTTCTACCCTTAACTTATATAGGTGCATGTTTCATAAGAGGAAAGTAGATATTAGTTGGGTGATTTTTGTAACTTTTGGTCATATTGAATGAAATGTGTGCGTGTAAGAGTAATAGGAAACTCATATTGAATGAGTAATAGTGGTTACTTTGAATATCAGCTGGTATGACAAGTAGATAAGTGAACTTATTAGTTCTACCCTTAACTTATATAGGTTCATGTTTCATAAGAGGAAAGTAGATATTAGTTGGGTGATTTTTGTAACTTTTGGTCGTGCATCGACGCTTGCAGGTACGTATACGCAGTAACTAATTCTTATATGCAATTTTTTTTAAGACATTATTGTACATTGTGTATTGTGATATATGCATTGTATCGAAATTATGAAATATTGGTGAGTAAGCCTTGTATGAAGAGATATCGCTTGCGAAATCCTTGAACATAGAATAGTTTAGAGAATGAGAGTATTAGTAGAAGGCGGGGAACATCCCCCTCTTTTGGATTATGCCTTACTTGGAGTCAGAATGACTCCTTTATGGGTGAATTTCATATTTCATTTGAGTTGCTCAGTGGGTTTCAGCGTTCTGCTGTCCCATGGCATTCATTAATAGTCAAAAGCGGGAGTTATTCCCCTTCGATATAGTACTAAATTATGATTAGTTGGCGTGACTCAACTGGATTATATCCGGTTGATTTACTAGTCCCCTAGGTGAGGTTCGACGGGACCACCGTAAGGGGGGTATGAGCATACTTTGTCAATTGGGCACCGGGTGGCCGATAACGCCCCTTGACCGAGGTGTCACCATGCGGGCCTTGCAAACCCCAATATGGTTGCCTCTCCACTGGATTGGTACCCCAGTGTTAGTTTCCCGAAGGTAGGACCCGAGAAGGTCAGCTGGAGGGGGTATGAGCTCATACTTTGCCATGGGCGCTTGGTAGCCGATAACGCTGCCGTGTCACTATGCCATGAAGTGAAGAAAAGATTTACTGATAGAATGTTACTCATTGATAGAAAAATTATTCATTCATAGAAAGCTTACACATTAATAAAACGTTTACTCATTGATTATTCAATGATAGAATAGTTTATGCTAGTTAGAAGTTCGCCTAAGCTAACTTACCTTAAAGGAGTTACCACTCCTAAGGATGGGCTATGAATACGCTTACTCTAAGATAGAAAAGCTCTATAGGGTCACGTGTTAGGTAGTCTGTTAATGCCTTGATTGAGTTGATACTACGCGTGTTCTGCAAGAGTTTATGTTCTGAGAAGAGAAATGAGAAGACCTACATTCTATCCAAGATGCATAGGTGGACGGTAAACGGTAAACAGTAAACGGTAAACGGGAACTGTTTGTGCTTATGTCCTATGAAATCATCTTATGTTGTATAACATAATGTTATCTATTAGTTGGTCTTATTATATTTGATGCTAGTTGCTGACGTGTACGTGCTTGTGTTTATGTTTGATTGTTTGATGACTTTCTATGATTGTCCTGCTATGACACATTGGCCCTGGTCTGATGTCGAACAGCAGGAGGATCATGAACAGTCGTAGTAGGTATTGGAGCTTCTTTTTGCATTACATTGCATTGGGGGAGAGTGACAAGGGCGAAGAATAATATGTGTCTACAATGGAGGCAATTCACGTTCTGAGGAGGCTGATGGAAAAATATAGAGAGCGGAAGAAGGACCTGCATATGGTATTCATAGACTTGGAGAAGGCGTACGACAGCATACCACGACAAGTCATTTGGGATAGCCTCAAGGCTAAAAGTATTTCTTCAATCTACATCGAGATTATAAGAGATATGTATGACAATGTCTTGACTAACATTCAGACACTAGCAGGGTTAACAGAGGCCTTTCCGGTAAAAGTTGGATTACACCATGGATCAGCTCTAAGCCCGTTTTTGTTTGCGATCGTTATGGATGAGATCTCTAAATCTATTTGGGAGACGGTTCCGTGGAGCATGCTTTTTGCGGACGATATCGTGCTGGTGGCAGAGACTAAAGAAGAGGTCAGTAGTAAACTGGATGAGTGGAGGGCAGCTTTAGAAGGTAAAGGTTTGCGCATCAGTCGTACGAAGACTGAGTACCTACACTGTGACTTTAGTGGGACACAACCGATAGGCGAGCCAGAAGTTTGTATCGGGGAAGAAGTCATTAAGAGTACGACCAAGTACAAGTATTTGGGGTCGATCATCCAAAGGGATGGGGAGATCGACGGAGATGTAGATCATTGTATCCAGTCGGGTTGGCTCAAATGGCGAGCAGCTACCGCCGTGATATGTGATAGGAAGATCCCAAATAAGTTGAAGGGGAAATTTTACCGGGTAGCGATCAGACCGGCTTTACTATATGGGACAGAATGTTGGCCTGTGAAGAAGAGTTTTGAACGCAAAATGGAAGTCACAG